>PITA01000195.1:308862-338819 GCA_004023965.1 Spilogale gracilis | reverse complement strand
AAATTGGGATGTACAGAGAGACACGGGGCAGTTGGGGAGTGGGGGGAAACGGTGCCCATGCAGAACAAAGGCCATGAGAAGACACAGAGAGAAGACGGCTGTCCACAAGCCAAGGAGAGAGGCCTCAGGAGAAACCAGCCCTGCTGACTCCTTGATCTTGGACTTCCAACCTCCACAATGGTGAGAAGCAAATGTGATGCGTAAGCCACTCGGCGTGTGCCCTGTTTTGCTCCGTGGCCCGCACGCACCCATACAGGAACCACGCTGGAGGAGACTGCCTCTCAGGATGGCCTTGCATCCCAGGCCACGGACTGCATGCTTCACTCTGCGGAGGGGAGAGACTGCTGAAGACTTCTGAGCTGGGGAGAGGAATTGAAGTCATTTTCGTTTCTTGGAGGTGTTTCGTACATTATTCACCCATTTATTCATTTCAGTGAGTCATTGCTGAGCCTCTAGGTCGTGATTTGTGCGGCTGCTGAGGCCATAATTGTGTGGTTCTCTTCTTCCCAGGGCTCAGCACAGTTCTGGTACATGGTAGGTAATAAATAAATACTTGTCAAAGGAGAAGAAGGTAATGGGCTAGGTTCTGGTGATAGAAAAGAGTGACAAGACAAACAAAGTGTGTCTTCAAGGGCCTTACAGCCTGGGGAGGACATTAGTCAGGATGCAACTAGTTCCCCAACTGATGGGTTTAGGTGCAGAGAGATTAAGCAATGCCCTCCCATAGAACTTCTGCAGGGAAGGAAGCGCTCTTCATCCGCTCCCTATAAGGTGGCACGTGTGGCTCCTGAACACGGAAACGATGGCCACTGAGATTAAGAAACGGAATTTTATTTTTTTTTATTTTTTTAAAGATTTTATTTATTTGAGCGGGGGAAGAGAGCATGAGCAGGGGAAAAGGCACAGGGAGAAGCAGACTCCCTACTGAGCAGAGAGCCCACTGTGGGCCTCGATCCCAGCACCCTGAGGTCATGACCTGAGCTGAAGGCAGACGCTTAACCCACTGAGCCACCCAGGTGCCCAAGAAACGGAATTTTAAATTTTATTTCATTTCTTTTAAATAGGCACTGTGGTGGGTGGTCACCGGATTGCCCAGGTGGGGCTCTGGGACAGGGAGGGCAGCTGGGCTCTGCGATGTGCCAAGGGGTGGGGGCAGAGAGACCCCCACAGAGAGCCGGGCACTGAGCTCGGAGGCCAGCGGCATGAGCAGCAGTCCTGTCACCAGTACGACTCCCAGGCTCCACCCCAGTCCTGCTTCACTTTAATAAAGCCCTCCTAGGACACCTGTGCAGGCTGAGGTCGGCAAGAGAGCACAGGGTAGAAAACACCGAGGAAGACTCAGCGGCCCCAGTGCCTGGTAGCAGCTGGGGAACAGGGAAAAGAGCAGGGGACTTCTGTGGCTCCCCCTGAGCAGTGCTAACCTTCCCCGGGCTCCCCACGGATGCTGAGTACACACGTTGCCCTCCCCCTTCCCTCCACTAAAGCCCTGATCACGGGGTGCCGGGACTTCATTACCTGTCTCTCCCCTCTACTGACAATCTGCAAGTATCATGAGGGTGGGGACCTAGTTCTTAAAAATCCTTCCATTCCCGGTGCCTGGCATCATGCCTCTTATTCAGCAAATGCTTGCGGAATGCATGCATGCCTCATGATGGGAATCCAGAAATCAGAAGGAGCAGGTGGCTGGGAGATTGTAGATGCCGCCTGGGCTGCCTACATGCTGGACAAGCCTCTTAAAGGGGGTTGTCTGAGAAGAGGGAGGGATGGATGCCGGAGTTGAAGGGGGTGTCAGGGACAGGGTGAGGAGAGTGAGGGTACAGTTGGTAGGGACTGCCATCTGCGGGGAGGAGAAGACTGGAACGCCTAGGCTAGTTTACGTATCTGGAGGAGGGTGGAGAGGGAGAGAAGAAGAGGCCAGAACTGGGGGCCATGCTCACATCTTGGGGGAAGGAGGAGGAGTGGGGGAGGACCCAGACAGGACAGAATGGCTGGAGGGGAGCTCTGCTAAAGTCGGGGGCAGGGAGTGAAGGGGTGAGGGGGTCAGGCGCACCCATTGGTAAGGATGAGGGGGGCAAGAAAACATTGTGGTCAGTGTCCCAGCTTCATTCATTAAAAAAATATTTCCGTAGAAGTACTTCTCTCAGAAAGACATGGGCTCAACCAGGCGGAGGTTAAGAAATGTGTCCCCATATTTCCCGCTGCCCTCAGATCCAGGAGTCAAGAGAAACTAAACGGAGGGGAAAAACATGGATCAGGCTATCAGGATGTCCTTAGTAACGGCAGACGTATTAAATAAGCCTTTCTTCATGCCTGATTTCCGGGCCTACGTCTCTGTTTCCTGAGTCGATAAGCACCCCACCTGTCACCGGAGGACCCCAAATCCATTTTCCATTGAACCTCTTTGGTTTCTGATTAGCTGCTAGTGTAGCTTGGGCTTCCCTAAGACACGCTTCCCGGTCCTGAATTTCCTCTTCTTCACGAGTCCGGGCCGCGTGCCCAAGAGAGACATTCCCCGCAGTTGTTAACATCCCAGAAGGTGGGGCGCGCTGCTGGGAGAAGACTGGAGTTTGCTCCCCAGCGTTCAGCTTTCAATTATTGCACCACTGAGGGCAGATGAATTTTTCTTTCCAGTCCGTGAAGAGGGATGACATTTGAAGATGAAAGAAATTAAAGATCTTTAATTCCTTCCTAATTTTATTGATAGAATCTCATTCTGCTTCACGGAGAACTCCATGGAAATGCTTGACCCACGGGCCCTTCCCCCGGCAGTTTCCACAAGTGGCCAATAGCACCACCTAGTGGTTGAAAGAGATTTCTCACCCGGTGGAACAACTAGTCATTTGTTCATTTTTATCTTTGGTTTTTGTTTCATTAAAGTCATATATGCATATGTTTGAAGCATCGCGTTGTTCTGGATAGTTTGATAGGAAAACAGCCAGGCCTCCTCCTCCCCCATCTCCCAACCTCCAGGCACTCCTACTTTCCTCTCTGCTATGTTTTCCCTGTTGGTTTTACCGCACATCTCCAGATGACGCACGTGCAGTAATATTTCTAGATGCTTCTGTTTTAGAGACTCTCTAACTTCCCGCCACCAAAGATGAACTTCCCAGCAGTGTAGATGGAAATTATTCCCCCTCCTCCCCCACCCCTACCACTTATGTGCTCCCTTCTCCTTTCCTCTTCCCCCAGTGAGGTTTTGTCAGAATTTCTATCAGATAGTCTGTGTTAACTAGTATGTCTATAAAATTCTGGAGGGAGCATAGCTGACCTCTACAGTCGACCAGACTACTTTTGCTGCCCTGCACAACTTTTGGGTTTTCCTGAAATCCCTAAGTCTCTTGTTTTTGTTTCCTTTAGTTGCCTTTGTTCTTATCAAGAACCCCAACAAAGCATTTTCACCTTGAGTTTCAAGCTCAAGATCTCCAAGGAAAAAAATAATTAATTAAAAAAAAGATGTCCAAATATATCTGGTGTTCTGTTGATTTCATCTCTTGGGGAAATCTGCTCTGGAGCTCTCTGCTCCCTTTGGTCTGCACGGATGGCCCTCTGCGCTGGGGACAGAGCTTGCCTTCTGGCATCTCCTGTCCCTTCCCCTGTCTTATTGCCTCCCATTTCCTGAGTCTCCTGTATGCTTCTTTCTTGATTCATTCCCTCACTTTGGAGGAACACATTCTCTACTTCTTTCCTGGGAAAGAGAGCATGTGAAGTTAACTTTTTTCTTTTTCCTTTTCTTTTTCTTTTTTCTTTCTTTCTTTCTTTTTTTTTTTTTTGAGACTTTGCGTATCCGAAATATCTCTTTTCTACCTGATTGACACCTTGGCCAAGTATGGCATTCTAAATCAGAGACCGTTTTCCTTCTCAACATTACAGGGATGTCTTAAATGTTTTTCCATCTTTTAGTGATGTTGAAATGTCCGTGGCTAGTTTCATTCTTGATCCTTTTATATGTTCTCTTTGTCCTCTTTTTCCTTTCTGAAAGTGAGCAGGACCTTCTCTTTTGCAGTTTCTGAAGTGTCCCAACGATGTGACTCAGTGTGGGACTATCTATCTCATCTTGTCAGGTAGGCCCATTTGTCACTGGTCTTCCATTCTGGGAGATTTTCTGGCAATGCTTTGATGATTTCCTTCTTCCTATTTTCTCCATTCTCCCATTCTGGAATTCCCGTCAATTAGATGTTGGACCTCGAAAACCTCTCACTTTCTTATCTTTTCTCTCCCAGTTTCATCTCTTCGTGTTTTTGCTGTATGTTCTGAGAGACCTCCCTAACTTTTTCTCTCAAACTTTCCATTAAGATTTTGGCTTTTGCTACCACATTTTAATTTCTAAGAGCACCATTTTTATTTTCTTAAGGTTCATGGGGGGGGGTAGCATCCTTTTTACTTGAAGCTTTCTTCTCCCTGTCCCATCCCTGTTTCTGCTAAGAGGCTTTTGAACATGTGTTTATTTTAGCTCCTCAGGTATTGGCTGTTGGGTAACCTGCTAAGAGAAAGTCCTGGATCAGAAGATGGGGTTGACAAGCTCTGGCTGGGCCATTTCACTGCAGAAACCCCTGATCACAGTTTTGTCCTGGGGGGGGGGGCAGTCAGATGTTTCAGGAGCAGTCTTTCAGCCTCCTGTTTAGAGGGTCAGATCCTGGAAGAGAATTGGAGACCATCTACTATGAATACGTTTATTTAATTCCTTTTTCAGGGCATGATAAACCCATCCTTAATGGTGTCTGTGTGTCCCTCTGTCTAGGAGCTCTCTGCTTTACCATCTGCAAGAATAAATCTCCAGACCTGTGCAAGGGAGGACCACTTGAAGTTTTTTTTTTTTTTGGCCTGGGCCAACCCAGGGAGGGAATGTGGAAGTCTAACTACTATCCTTCCTAAAGAGACTCAATGAATCTTCCTTCTTTGAGCAGCTTTGTTCATCCCCCACCCCAATTTCCAGAGGTAGACAGTATTTTGGGATTCTGAGGTACAAATTTGTTGGCTCCTAGTTTCTTTTTTTTCCTGCAAAAGCATAGAACACATCTGTCCTCTGGTTTTCAAAAATACTGTTTCTTTGTCCCATCCAGCAGCTCTTCTTATCCTTGAGGGTTAAAGCCTTTTCTAAAGCTGTTATTTTATTGGGATTTCAGATGGGAGCAAAAGTAGAAGCATTACTTTATGGGGATCCTGGGAGGCTCAGTTATTAAGTATCTGCCTTCGATTCAGGTCATGATCCCAGGGTCCTGGGATCAAGCCCAGCGTCGGGGGGGGGGGTCCCTTCTCAGCGGGAAGCCTGCTTCTCCCTCTCTCACTTCCCCTGCTTGTGTTCCCTCTCTGGCCTCTCTGTCAAATAAATAAATAAAACCTTTTAAAAAATTTTTAAAAATCTTTTTTAAAATAGTAGAAGCATTTCTTTAATTCACCTTCTTTAGACTCAGGACATCCATTCATTTTTAATCATCCATTCTACAGACATTTGCCGACCCCTTGCTGATAGTGGACTCTGTGCCAGACTCTGGATGAGCCCTGATGAATGAGACTGTATCCCCTGCCTGCAGAAAGGCCTACCCTCACAGTAGCAGATAAATAATAAATAGCTATACAAGCTTATAGAGTGAGAGAACACAGCTAATGGTGATGGCTGGGTGTCTCCTCTGAGGCCAAGTCTCCCTGGAGGAGGACAGGTCTCCACCTGCTGAGAGACCTCGAACAGTGACATAGCTTAGCCGATTTGCCAAGCTCCTTGCAAATTCAGTCACCTGATTTCAAGCACAGCCATCGCCCAAGAGCACCCATGAAAATCTGGCCTCCTAATATCCAGACAAAAGTGCTAATTTATCAGTTCGCAGCTGGGAACTAGAACTCACATGATGGCCTGGTGAATGCATTTCTCCCTACAGGGAGAGAACCAAATGGGAAGTCATATCATGATTGGAACATTTCTAGGTGACCCTGGAATCCAGCAAAGGGCATTAGTTGTAGATAGACTGGGTGGTTATTAGTCTTGGCTATTGAACAAGAAGGAAGGTCATAGTAAATGGACTGGAATATTGAAGTCGGCTGAAGGAGGCTGGCCCTTTTCTAGAATGTGCCTGATTCACAGTGCACCCAGGAATGTTCTTTTCTTCACGTATATCGGTTTGCATGAAGACCAAAAGGGGCTGGGTTTTGTCTCAAGTGGGTTCAGACTCCCCTCTGTGCATTCCCCCTCTCCTTGCCCACAGCTGCTGCATCCTCCCTCTGACAGTCGGGCCATGTTGAGATGTTTGCTGGGGCATGGGGCATGGGCACTTACTAGATGGCAGGCTCCGCATGAGCTGCCCTAAAGCTGTCTGATGGCGAGCACATCTGCTAGGGGATTGAAAAATCATAGGAAGCATCCGCCAAGCTCTAGAGGGTCACAGAAAAAGATCACCCTGCCTCCTTTTGTGACAACATTAGAAAATACTTACCAGGCCATTGTTCCTAGAAAATAGGCTTCTCCTTATCTCAGGCGAACCTGATGATCATTTGTCCCAGGGTCCTTTGGTAAAGGAAGAAACCCCGCCCCAAAGCAGTTGGTGAGAGGGACTGGGAAGGCTCTTGTTCCTTTGCTAGGATCTATAGGCCAAGATAGGGGTGGGTACAAGATGGGCACTCACAGCCTCTGCCTTAGGAACCAGGGAGGATGGGTGAGGTCAGGAGGAAAGGGGCAGGGTTGCACAAATAAAGGTGGAGGACCAGAATTGCCCGTGCTCATATCATTTCTGTTCCAGGACACCAGGGCAGCCCCGGTAACGAGGACAAGAACGGTGACCTGACTCAGGGTCATGAGACCAGTCATCACTCTCCCTTCTCTGCAGTTACGCTCCCTTGTTTAAATGACCACATATCATCATGGTCACAAGACTGTTTTTGCAAAGGACAAGACAGATAAACGGAAGATATTGTGATGATCATTTTATAAAGCAATGTCAAGAGCCTTTCAGAGAGGAGAGTTCATTGTTGGGATTCATTTTCCTAAGGATAGAACAGTCCCGCACCATATATTACCGGAACCTAGGTCAGGCTCTATTTGTGTTCTCCAGTCTCCAAAGAACATCCCAGACACCCACCACCTCCATTTCCACAGCCCCTGCTGTCTCTGAGGCCACCGGAGACAGGTGTCCCCATTGTCACGTCGCAGTTGGGGACAGCATGGCATGGGCTCTGCTGTGCATTTTTGGAGGACTTAGAACTAAAACCAGGATTCCCTTGGTTATATTTGATTTTAGTATTACACATGATAACAATAATAATAATAGTAGTAAGCTAGGCTGATATGGAACTTAGCAATAACAAGGAACTTCCACACAATGTTGGATAAGGCAATTATGATTTGTCCCATTTTCACATGAAGAAGCTGAGACTCAGGGGTTATGTAACATCATACTGCCATGAGTGGCAGAGGCAGACTTAACTGAGACTTCCTGACTCTGAATTCAGTGTTCTTTCTACTACCCAAGTTCCCTGAGACAGTCACCCTGAAATTTGGGACCCTTATTCTAAAGCATATTTCCTCCCTTTGAATAAGATGTTCATTACCTAAACCCAAAGTCATAATGGGGCCCAAGAAACAGCAGGGACCTGGCTGGAAGGCCAATGGGACCCACTCTTTGGAGTCCAAGTTCTCAGATATTCTAGCAGGGCCTGGAGTTCATGGTCCTATATGTACTGTGGGCCCTGAAGACCGACCCATGACATTAGTTGTCAGTAGATCTTTGAGCAACACTGGTGATGGCAGGGCTGATCGCCATGGTAGGAAAAGACTGTTCACAATAGCTACTGTGGTAGAAAAGGTATCGACTTCAAGGTCATGGGACTGGCCCGGTATTCTTGTGCTTTGCCATTGTTGAAGTTGGTAATTTCCAGAGCCAGGGTTTGTGTGCCTGAGTTCAGACGTTGACCCTCATAACTACGTGAGCCTGGGAACAGTGTTGCTGGGTACCTGTGCAAGAGGAATTCATCACCTGCCCACCCCTCGCCTCTCCCCTTGAGCATTCAATGAGCACAGAGGTGACCGACTGAGAATGTGTGAACAGATTTATATTGACTTCTGATTTTATGGGGACACGCGTGAGCCATTGAGAATCTAGAACAAAGTGGCTGAGACACTTCCAGTGAGAAACCCTGGAAAACAAAGGCCAGTGTTGCTGCAACACAGAAACCCTTCCCTCCAGCTTTCGCAACGTTTCTGGCATGATCTGGTCCTCTGACTTGCTGCGTCCCCCCCAGACCTGCTCCCCAAACAGATGCGTATAAAAGACAAGGCCATCCACCATCCCTTCCTTCTATGGGCAGCTGCTCTGGCTTGAACCACATGGTCTGTAGGGTTCTGGCAGGTCTATATGTCTGAGGGAGTGGTGAGGGTGGTCCTCCAGGATTCTACTGGCTGCCACGGGGTGGCACACCGTCTGAGGGAAGAATGTTGGTGGGACTAGATAGCCAACTAGTCACCCTTGGTCTTCAGAGTGGAGGCATGACCATGAGCTCTGTTGAGGGTGGGGCGCTCAGCATTGTCCTTAGCTCAGGCCCCATGGATGCATGTCTTGGTCCTGGCAGAGCTGTCTTGGTAATTTTCCACTAAACAGAACTGCCCTGCAAACTGGAAAGGGCCTCCTCGGCTCACTTTTGTCACTGCGTGGCATGGTATAGGGAGCCCTGTGTGTCATGGCGGCCCCCAGTGGAAAGAAGGAGAGGAGTGTGCTCTGGAGTTGACATCACCGCCGGGGGCCAGGGCAGCAGCAGAAGGAAAACTAGAGGATGCCAAACGCAGCTTGTATCCGATCTTGAGCACACCAGCTGGCGAGTCTTGGAAGGTTTCTTCTGGAGGGTGGTCTTGCTTTGCAGGGGAATGGGAATCCTACATTAGCCGGTTATACAAGGCAAAGGAAAGAGGAGACTCACTCTGAATCATTTATTCATTCTTTGGACAAGGTATCAAGCTCTGTAGCTTTGGAGGAGAGGAACTCTGGAGGACCAGTGATGACTCAGGTCAAGAAATTTTTTCCCCGGGGAATGGTGTGTCAGCAAGGGAGAGAGTTCTGCTTATGGATAAAAATGACAAAATAATAATAATAATAATAATAATAATAATAATAATAATAAAAATAATAATACCAACCAGGGACAGCAAGAGGTAGGGGAGAAAGACTTATCTGCTGACTTGAGGTCTGAGATTTTTCTTGAGAAGCGTGGGGAGGTAGTCTTCCGGAGGCTGCTCTCTTCGTTGGGGAAAGAGGTCAAGCAAGCAGTGAAACTGAGTCTTCAGAATGCAAAGCAGGATTTCTGCAGTGCAGCTGCCGTGGGGGCTCCTGGGCTGTCTCCCTGCCCAATCTGTATTCATCTCTTCTGTCCACCAGACGTCCTCTCAGTCCAAGGGCCGAGATGACCTATATAGATTTCGTCCTTTCCCAAGGACGTATTTTTATATATTGATGTTTATGTATGTTTACATATAGTAAGCTGCCCATGTTCTTGTCTTTCTTTGTTTTGCAGGAGTTCTCAGATTATTGAAAAAAGAAAAACAAACACCCAAATGTTTCAAAAAGAGGAGAAATGTAAAAGAAATTAAAAGAAAAGAAGAGGAGATTCTGTAAGCTAGATGTGTAATTTCACTATTAACCCCATGGTGCTCTCTCAGGCACGGGGAGATGACTTTTTGGTTCCTCCTTGAGGTTTACCAAGTTCCCTGCCTCGCTCCTGGAGGCTCAAAATCCACCAAGGATATTGAGGGAATATTTTGCCTTTGTGCTGTGCTTAATATTTATGGCTCCATAGCACAGTCAAGTTAGGATCTTGGATTTGAGTCCTGGTTCCTTTACTTGGATCTGTGTGGTCTGCTGAAAATAAGCCATTGGAGGCCAGGCAGGGAGCTATATGGGTTATTTAGCATTTGTAAACAAAACAAAAGTCATGTCCAGCCCAAGGTGAATCACCCTGTAAGTTCTAAGGGGGTGTTAATAAAAGCATGATGTCTAGAATGAAGGAGGTGATGGTCCATTAGATTGGCCTGGCTGGAGTCACCTCTGGAGTGCTGGGGTCCCAGGGCCATGGTTTTAAGAAAACTATAGACAGGCAGAAGTGTTTGTGTGGATGTCATTGATGGGAGAAAGTGTGGGAAGCATGGGCAAGCCAGATTCCCTTTCAATGCAGGGGGTTGAAATCTGTGAACCTCTCTTTCCATTCTAAGAAGGAAGCTGCCTGGAAAGATGGGGGTACAACACTTTCCATTTACTGGTCTGGTAGCTAGTGATCAGAAATACTAGAATGACCAAGTTCACATGGCAACCGAGGCCTGTATCCAGCCCAGACCTAACTGCCAACCCTAGGATCTTTTCTTTAAGGCCATTCAAGCCAGTGCAGGAATTAATTTTGCTAAGCCTCTGTCTCCTCACCTCTGAAATGAGGACTAGAAAAGTACACCTCTGTCTCCTTTACAGAGACACAGACAAGAGAGAACAGCCAAGTGCCTTAGCTGTGGGGCAGAAAGGAGACCGTTCTCTTTCCCTGAGAGCCTCACCACCGTGTCTCACCTCCGTACTTCTAATGAGTAAAGCCTGGAAGAGGGCAGGCCCGAGGCAGAGGGGCCACGGTGGAACAAGGCCTGAGTCCAGCCTCTTCGAGAGGGTGCACAAACACCTGCCTACAGACCTCTGACATCTGAGAATCCATTCAGTGAAAAGTGTGCAGCCTTGGGGAGGTTTCCATTCTCAGGGGAAAGACATCCAATCCAGTCACGTCATGACCTGAGTCTACTTGAAGGAAACACCCTGCAGCCATGTTCTATTTATCTCAAAGGGCTGGGAGAGGGAAAAATACTGTTGTGTTTAGTACTGATGTAGCACTTGCCTCAGGGGAACTGACTAAAATCTGTTCAGTCTCTGGAGCTATTCTGAGTGGTGAGAAGGCCTCAGGGCACCGCTGAAAGATGGCGTCTTTTTCTAGAAAGCCTAGAAAGGGGAATGGGGCCAAGTCCGCAGCCTTTTGGCACCTTCTCTTCCTTGTTTATTGGCACTTTCTGAATGGTGCGACTGGCAGGGCTCCATAACCAGCGCTTTGCGTGTCTCTGTGTGAGAGATCTGGGCTTACTGAATGTGCCCCTGCAATGTCCTAGAGGAGGGAAAATTTTATACTCGTCAGAAACGTGCCAGAGATGTCAAAATAGGCAACAATATATATAAACACAAAATTCTGAGAGAAGCATGGCAAAATTCCTTGAGAGAGAATTTTAAACAAAGAAAAGGTTCAAGCGTCATCTTCTATAGCGACCCATCTCACTGGGTCCCTCAAAGTCACACAGGGGGAAGTAGATACAGACATGGCGCGTTGTCCTTCCGCCATCTTGTCTCCACCTACTCTCTCCCACTTCATCTACCACACATCTTTTCTTGAACCAGCTTTCTTCCCGTGACTATTCCACGTGTCCCAAACCTACCTTCGCTCTCCAGACTCCAAACTATTTCTCCGTCATCCACTCCTCACCTTCCATGACCCTTGGGTGAAAGTCCAGCAGCAGCCCATCGCCGTCTCCCTGAAGCTTCCCCAATAACCTCTTCTCTTTATTCATAACACTTCACATGAGTTTATACCTCATGGTGTCTGTCATTGTCTTCTCTACATAAAAAAACTCTTGAGGCCCAGGGCCATGTTTTATTCATCTCTGTAACTCCCCAAGTGCCTGGCACCGTGCCAGGTAAGGCCCTCAAAAAGCTTTTAGTGGATTAAATGGAATCACCAAAATCCTCGCTTCATTCAATTCTATTTCTTTTTTTAAAGAGTCCCTTGACCTGGAATTTCTTACAGAGCCATGCGCTTTGATCTTCAAGGGCAATCAGTGTTTCAGAGGAAAAGCATTTCTTCTCCCGTGTATGGCTTTCTCGAAACCTCCCCATTGCGAAAACTGTGTGGAAATGTTCTTCCTTTTTGTCAGCTCGGGAGATTTTCTGCTCCTTCTCTGTAGCAGCATGTCCGACTTAACCACCACTCTTCCCCCAGACACAGATTCTCTAGAAAATCAAGGTCTGAAGATTAGAGAACACATTCCATCGAAGAGCCCCTCTGTCTGGTGACCATCAGGAGCTGGGAGACCTACCTCACCACCTGGAGGAAGCTGGTGGCCAGAGACCCGGCAAATCTCCTCCCTTACAGATGGGAGACTAGGTCTGCGGCTAGATAAGTGAAGATTCCGACTCCATCTCACTGTCTTCCACGACAGCATCCCACCCAAAGGGCATGGACACTGAGTGGAAAGGCCCTGAGTCACTCAGTGTTTGTCATTTGAAGTCACTTTCAGCCCCCTGCAGCGTTGGGAAGAAGACATTCATTGAAAATTGGGCTCCTTATTTCTAAATAAATAGTTTGTTCTGTATTGATTTTCCTTGTATGACACCACCTATTGACTCCCTAGTCTGGGAGGGGCAGACCTCCCCGTCTCCTTCCACTCCTTCCTTTGCCTCCATTCCCTCCCTACGGTTACATTCAAAAATTTTATTAGCTCGATACCTAATGTTTACATCACTACGATTCCTTAAATGTTGTTCACAGCTGAGCCAAAAGATGTATTCTAAATATACTCTCTCTTCTTTATAAATGTTTGTCTTTAGCAGAGTTAACAATTTTCTCATTTTCCTATTTCTTTATCTCTTACTCATTCAACCTGCAAATCTCCTTCAGAACCATGAACCTGCTCTTAACATACCTTGGATGACGGATTTCCTTGAGAGGCAGCCTACCCTCCCTGACCTCCGGGGGGTCCCCCATCTCACCCAGCTACATCTCTTCTCACCCACACTGGCTCCCTATGTCTGGGGTTTCTCGTATCCCTCCCTCGGGGTGCCTGCCCTCTGTTTTGGCAAATGCATCTTCCAGTAGCTTCCTGGAACATAGTCCATGAGAAGTGACTTTTTTTTTTCAGTTTTTTCTGTCTGGAACTTTGGTGTGCTAGTCTGGGTCCTCCAAGAAGCAAGTGCCAGGACAGCTAAGGAAGATATGCCCTCCTCCCCGCCCCGCAAGGGGAACTGGGCAGGGCCAAGGGGAGGCTGGCACAGGAGACAGGAAGGGACAGTTGGAGGCTTCACATCAGAGACTGCTGTCCTGGAGCTAAAACTCTGTTGTGGGATTCCCATCTGGGCCTGGGACCAACCTGCCTTGGTCCCCTGGCTCGCTCGGTGAGTACCTGGGAGCAGGCAGAGCACGTGTAGCCTTGGAGCAAGGACTGTTGGGAATCCCAGCGTGTGCAGGCAGTCCTCAGAGGTCCAGCCCCTGTAGCTGGATGTCATCTGGGTACATTCTCGGGGCTGCTGCACCTTATCATGAGGTTCCTGTCTCCCACACTGACCCTGTACTTCTCTTGTCTTCACACTCCTAGCCTCAATCCTTCAAAAAGAATCCTGAGAGATGTT
The DNA here is from genome assembly GCA_004023965.1 of Spilogale gracilis. Taxonomy (NCBI): domain Eukaryota; kingdom Metazoa; phylum Chordata; class Mammalia; order Carnivora; family Mephitidae; genus Spilogale; species Spilogale gracilis. The sequence goes on along the minus strand of PITA01000195.1, from coordinate 325,425 downwards.
CTCAGGTTTGTTTTCCAACTATTTTACTTCATTTAATATTTTTAACTTCTAAATGCTCTGTCTTTTGGGAGCATCTTTCTTTCTAACACCCTATTCTATTTTTAATATAAAATAGAATGTACGTTTACTAATGTAAGACAGCATTATGACTCAAAGAAAAAAAACCACGTTTCCTGTTAAACTGCAGGATTTTTATCTTATACTCTATTGAAATAGTTGTTAAAGATTTTTTTAATAGGCGTCATGTTGGTGCATATTTTAAAATTGGTGAGATAAATTGCTTAATGTATTTCTAAAGCAATTTCACATTTAGAGTACAACCTTTCTGCCTCCCTTTTACACCCAGAATTGTTAATATTGATCTATGTTTTGTCTCAAGATATGGTTCTCTACACCATAAGGAGTATTAACGGTGTAACATTTCTTTAAAAATTGCTCTGGGGACACCTGGGTGTCTCAGTCGGTTAAGTGTCTGTCTTTGGCTCAGGTCATGATCTTGGGGTCCTGGGATCAAGCCCCACATCAGGCTCTGTGCTCAGCTAAGAGTCTGCTTCCCTTCTCCTTTTGCCCCTCTCCCCTATTTATCCTCTCTCTTTCTCTCAAATAAATAAAATATTTTTCCTTTTTTAAAAAAATTACTGAATAAATAAATAAATAAAAAGCACTCTGCTAGGGGCGCCTGGGTGGCTCAGTCGGTTAAACAGTTAAGTGTCTGCCTTCAGCTCAGGTAATGATCCCAGGGTCCTGGGATCAAGCCCCGTGTTGGGCTCCCTGCTCAGTGGAGAGTCCGTTTCTTCCTTTGCCTGCTGCTCCCCCTGCTGGTGCTCTCTCTCTCTTTCTCTATGTCAAATAAATAAATAAAAATATTAAAAAATTAAAAGTGCTCTAGTATACATTCTATGATTTTGCCATTAGCTCCTGACACTTGTCCTGCAAAATTTGCTGGGGGCACATTCTCACGGGGCATGCGAGAGTCAAAAGTTCTAGCTTCCCGTTCTTGTTTCATGTCTGTAACACAGTCCTTCCTCTCTGGAGCTCAGCATGGGTTTTAGACACTCACTTTGATCCCTACTTTACCTCTCCAGGTGCCCTTTCTGTTTGGTCTTGGTCTTTCTCTTTCGTGTTTGAGCCCTTCTTCAAATGTCAGGCGGCCCCGGGACCGTTAACAGAGCGGCTCACCAGCTCCCAGCTGTGAAGGAGGGGGCCGGGGGAGACCCTGTGGCTTGACTGACCTGCAGTCCTGTTGGCCCTTCCTTCTCCACCCGTCGTGCTTTCCTGGAGAGAACTCTGCTCCTGCGTGGGGGCGGCTGTCAGGGGCTGCGGGGGAGGAGGGGGCACGGGCCTCCCAGTCAGCAGGTGAGGTCCACACCACCTTGCTCCGTTTCCAGGTCCGTGCTTCGCCCCTGCCCTCAGCTACATTTGAGGAACCCAAATCCACACCTGTGCTCTTCTCCCCCGTCGGCTTCCCATCCCAGGCTGGAGAATCTGCTTTATGAGGACTGCCAACCACTTTTCGTCTCGGTAGCCTGACCTGTCAGCCCTGCTGGAGAGCTCCCTGGGCCCCCCGCTGCTGGACCCTGAGAGCTTGCTGCTGGCCTCTTGAGGACTTCTCCCTCAGCCCCCTCGGCCGGAGCCCAGGTCAGCCCTCACCGCTCTGCCTGATCCATTTGCTCTCCAGCCTCCTGAAAGTTGCAAAAATCCCTTGACTGTCTCCTTTCTTGTTCTCTTTGTCTGTGTGCATTTTTCCCCTTTTAAATTCCTTGAGGAGCACCTAGGCGGCTCAGATGGCTAAGCATTCGTCTTCAGCTCCACTCATGATCTCAGGGGCCTGGAATCGGGCCCTGGGTCAGGCTCACAGCTCAGAGGGAGTCTGTTCCTCCCTCTCCCTCGGTCTCTGACCCCTGCTGTATGCTTCCTCTCTCTCTCTCTCTCTCTCTTTCAAATGAATAAATAAAATCTTTTTTAAAAAATTCCTTGACTCTCATTTTCGTTGAGTTCAGGAAGGAACAAAAATAAACATTTCCCTAATCTTGAAATCCTTTTTAATTTCTTTTCCTGATTCCTAAAAGGAGGTGTTCAGTGCTCTGTGAAGAATATATACCGGGCCAGAGAGTGAACAGTTAGAGCTGCTGTTTTGTTTTTGTTTCTCCTCGTAATTGAAGTCGAGTTGACATACAATGGTAGACTCCTTCCCAGGGTATAACAAGAACTGCTCTTGAACTTGCTGCACAATGCCCCAAGCCTCTGGTTCCCCCACAGGGAAATAGTGTCCATTTGGTAGGCAGTCCCTTCATGAGGTAATGGTTGGGAGGAATTGATGCTTCACAAGTAGGCCTGAATTTGCCCCCAGCTTCATCACATACTAAACGTGTACCCGGAGATGAATGTCTTTACTGCTCCATTAGGACACTGTTTATGGGAGACTCAGTCAGTTACGCGTCTGCCTTGGGCACAGGGCATGATCTCAGAGTCCTGGGATTGAATCCCACGTCCAGCTCCCTGCTCAGAGACTGTTTCTCCCTCTCTCTCTGCCCCTCTCCTCCAGTTCATGCTCTCTCTCAAATAAATAAACACAATCTTTAAAAATAAGATAAAATAAAATAATGCCTATCGCAAAGCCTTCTGGGATGAATTGACCTGGTGTGGGCCAAGTCCTCCATGCAGACTGGGAGCCAGTCCATGTTGGGCCCCCTTCCTCTGTTCAGACCAAGAAGAGCTTGCCTCAGCAATGTTGCTCCTCTCACCTCAGTCATCCACACGTGCCTTCCTCCGGCCCCTAGAATGTGGGTCCACATCGCAGAGTCCTGTCTGCTTTCCCTGCTGTTGGCTCTGTGCCCCACGCGCTTCTTGCCTCTTAGACCTTGTCAGAGGCTACCCTTTGTGGGGTGAATGGGCCGGTCGGCCTTCCCCTAAATCAGACAGGCCCCCCTAAAGACCAATTATCTCTCCAAATTACTCCTGTTGGCATATTAGTCACAAGTAGAATAATACCTTTGAAATGCTCCAAATCTCTTTAAGGAAAAGATAAAAGAAAACCACTCCTTCGACTCTGGGCCTCCAGCTCAGGTGCGGAGGTCGGGAGGCTCCAGGTGGCTGGAGGAGGAAATGTTGGGGGACACCAGCAGGGTTGTTACAGCTGAACCCCCAGAGCCAGGGCAAAAGGAGAGACCGTGTCCAGCGCCACTGAGCGCCAGACCATTGAGGAACTTCTCTGCGGAAGGAGAGGTGGGAGAAGCAGCAGGCTGAGAAGGAGGCTGCAGAATTTCTCCAAGAAGACCGCCGGTGGGAGGACAAACTAAGAAAATGAATCACATTGCTTTTATGAGAGAGGCCGCCCTCCATCAGGTCAAACATCCTTACTTGCATCTTATAACCAAGCTTCGTGGAAATGGAAGAACGCATCAGCCCATCCCATTCTGTTGCTTAGCAACGGCCTCTTTCTCCTTCCCTGTGGGTCCCAAGGGGCCCTTTGCACTGGGTGAAAGGTGGAAGTAAGATAATTACCTGGTCTGCCTAATCATAAGACATTCTGGCTTCTTCGTGCAGGAAGTGCTCGCCTTGCAAATGAATAAGGCACTTAAGACACCATCTATTTTCCTCATCTGGGGTTTGTTGTGTGCTGTCATCAAGAGTTGGTGTTTACCTTGGAGAGGTGCGTGTTTGCCTCTACGGGTATTTCCAGCCGTCGGGTGGATAACTGGGCGAATAAAAGCCATACCCACAACTCATCGTCAGATTCAGAACTTTGACCCATGATCTGGAAATTGGATCAGAAAAGCCCTTTTCCTGAATTATCCTGTGCCACCCCAGTGTCTCTGAGTCAGAACCCTCCTAGAGTGCCCATCCAGGTGGAAGGCCAGGTGCCAACCTGGGGCCTTGGAGGAGAGGCACCAACATAGGATTAAGGGTGCAAAGCTCTTATTTGGGGAAACGTCTAAGGGAGGGAAAATAGGAAGGGAGCCAGGAGAGCCATCAGAGGAAATTGAAGGCTGACTCTGAGTGAAAGAGAGGAGGCAAGGCTGAAGCCTCCTAGCCAGCCCTGGAGTTTAAGGAAGCTTCTAAAGGACCACACAAAAGTTTTCCAGCTAAAGCAGATCTCGGAGGAGCCCCCTCTGCCAGCAGTGGCCTTCCAAGGTGGGTGCTGTGCTCTGTCACTGGGACTTGGAGACCCCGTCTCCCTGACCTTGGAGGTCTGCAGGGGGCTCTCTCATGACCCCCACGGGGAACTTGAGGAAATACACTGCTCAGAGGCAGGGAGGGGGCGAACCAGATGTTGCAAGGTTATCCTGCGGATGTGGTTGGGATCCTTGGAAAAGCAGGTAGAGGACAATACAGCTTTGAAAAATCCCAATTGAGAAAGAAGGTACTTTTGGAGAAAGAGGTGAAGCTAGGGACATAGGAGAGAGGGTGGGAACTGGCATGCCCACAGGAGATCTTCTGTGCTGGGGAAAAGACATATTTAGCACGAGCTTTGACTCTCTCCTCTTGTTCTTTTCCCATGGTGTTGCTCCCTAGACGAGGTCTCTTATCATCAAACTTCATCCTGGAAATGCTACTGTAAGCTGCTTTATTGACACCTACTGCATGCTTCCCTATTTACGCTACAAGTGGTTATATTCATAAGTGCTTGAAAAGAGCATTTCCTTTTACCATGTGATAATGCATTCCTTTCTGCTTCATCCTCCCTATGAAAATCACAATGTATTAACTCTGTTGTATATTTGAGGGGTGTCAGAATCATGGGCACGTGGCCTCCAAACTATGGGGCCAAACAGATGCATGAATGGTGAAGAGAAGGTCGGGGCAGTCTGACCATTTGTGGTCATTGAGTGAGTTACTGAGCAGGAAAACTTTGGAGGGGCTTCTTTGGGACCCTCCCCAAAGCCCACACCTGGGGGCACCTAGCCTATGTGGACATGAGCGCAACCTCATGCGTTTGACTTGGGATACTGTTAGGTTGAGCAAACTGGCCTTCTGGTTCCAAGCCATGGTTTCATAAACAAATCCTTCTTAATTAGTCCTGGCAGCTCAACACCTCTGGTGTATCTAGCTCATTCCCCTGCCACGCCTACTCTTGTTGGATCCAGTTCTAAAGTAAACTATGTTCTTTGAGAGCTGTTGCATACAGATGAATTGGTAGCTGGTCTGAACTGACCCACAGACTTGTAAAAACCAACAGGACTTCAGCACCCTCATCTGGGCTACCCAAACTCTTGGACCAGAGGGGCAAGGTCTTGCCCACATCAACGATCTGGCTGCTTTCTTAGGGACCAAGAAACCGTGTTTCCATCTCTACACTTCTTCTGGCAATCCATGAGGTAAGGGGGAGAAATGCTGCCTGGTCTCTTTGTAGAAAAAAGAAGTCAGTTTGGGGGAAATTTAACCCTCTTTTCCATACCTGAAGTCTAGACAGACTGTCCACAATTCATGGGGATTAGGAGTGTGTTTTTAACTTGCTCACTTGATGTTCTCTATCTCCTGATCATACAAGGACTACAAGCTGTGAGCTTCATCCCACCACCCCTTGGTCATTTCTCAGCCCAGAGCTGGAGAACAGAGGAAGCCTCGGGCTTGGTTCCATGGTTTTCCCTTCTTGGTAGCGGAGACATGTGCAAGGATTCTGTCCCCGATAACATCCTTTTTCCATGGCTGCAGGGCCTTGCATAATAGCAAGCCTCCCTCAGAGCTTCTCCATCAGGAAGGCAGAGGATAAAATGCTAATTAGGTCTATTATGGAAAAGACGCAAGGCTTATCTGGGTGAATTGTGTTGGTAAGACATTTTGCTTACCTTCCCCCAGAAGCCTCTCCTTCCTTTGATGAAACATTGCCTGATTGTAAATGAATGCATTTGGATTTCTCAGCATTTGCTCAGCTCCCTAAATTTCTGCTGCGACAAATGCTCTGTGGCGGTGGGTGGCAACTCTTTCCCTAATGCTTTGTGTACTCTGAGCCCAAAGCGAACAGGCATGGAACCCCCTCCTCCCAACATCTCTGTCACATAGATCCTAGGCAGAGTTGCTTGAAAATACTTTGCCCTGTGCCATAGGCAAGCTTTGGGGAGATAACTTTCTTTTTCTTTAGTTGGGTTTACAAAATAGAGCAAAACGTGGTGATTGTGGTAAGGGGGCCATTTTAGACGAGAATTTATCCAGGTCTACCAGCGGGAGCCCTTCAGTCATGGGCTTGGCTTGCCTTGTCTTTTCTGCACTGTCTTGGGACAGGGTTATAGCCTCACTCAGTCAGCTTCAGTTTTCCAAAGCAGAGTGAGGTAGGGGTATCTGCGAAGGTGTGAGCCATCAGAAAAAAAATTTTTTTAATACTTCAAGTCATGAGGGTGGATTTTCTTCTGTGTAAGGAAGCACTCCAAGTCAGTTTAGGGGCAGGGTTGAATTTGTAAGAAGCACAGTAAGTGGATTCCTTGTGAATGGTTCTTGGAGCTTTGGTGACATTTGGGTTTTCTCTGATTTTTTAAAAATTTAATAGAAAGATATTGTAATTGCCAAGAATGCTTTGCTCTGCAGTGCCAAACTCAGAATTTCTCATGCATGTCACTTTCCAGTTCTCAGCAATTCATTTTTTCTATGCTAGGTTACAAATCTACCCTGGACCTTTTCACAGCTCAGTGATTTTCCAAAGATTCAGCTTTGATTCCCATGCATTGCTTTTTACCTACCCCATGACTTCTGTGGATTCAATGCTTCCTAATTCCTTCTGGTCAAGTTTTCATTGGATGGCTTATCTGTCTCAGCAATTTGACACAGAGTTTGACCCAAACTTCACCCTTCTTGTTTCTACCATTTAAGATGCTAATGATGACTACTGCCTTTCTTCTCTTCAATATGGTCCTCATTAATATTATTATTATTATTATACATATAGGTTTTTGTCCTCATTTGCCTTTCAACAAGCTTATAATGAGCACCCATGATGTTGCAGAAACTGTGCTAGGTCCTGGGAAATGACTGAACAGCCCTGGTTCTCCCAGCACTTACAGTTGAGAGGGGACATACATGGGAACAGGTGATTACACTCCAGCAGAATACATAGGTTGATGAATGGAGACTGCTACACAGCAACATAGGCATGTCATGATCACTGCATGCATGAGAAGGACATCCCACTTTGCCTGAAGAAGTCCTGAACTCCCTTGGTAGGCATGATGGGGCCTGCAGCGGGCAGGAGGAAAGGCATTCCAAAACAAGAAAATAGCACTTATAAAAATATGAAGTCATGAGAGAACGTATGATAAGCAAATATAAGGAATATGAAACTGGGGTTGGAGGGGTAGCTCAGGGAGGGGCCAGGAAAGATGACCCAGGAGAAGCTACAGAGAGAACACATGTGAGAAGGGACCTTGTATGGGGTGCTAGGGAGCTTGGGCAGTATCTCGAAGGTAGTAGGAGACCATGTAAGATGATATTCACATTTTAGAAGGGTTGCTTCATTTGCAAAGTGCAAGGTGGGCTGGGTGGGATAAGACTGGCAGGGAAACCACTAGGAGATTCCTACGAGGCAGAAATCACAAGAACTAGTGGCAGATTGGCTGCTAGGACCAAATGTAGCTCTGAAATAGGAACTTGAGAGTCAGCCAGTCTCATTTGTGAACTTTCCCCAAAGTCCAAATGATGACCAAACTTAGAATGGAAAAAAGCATTTTCTTTACATTCGCCTTTCTCCACTATGGCCTCCTGAGTGCAGAGACATAAATTAATGATCTCAGGATGTTATGGGGAGTCAGGGACTGTGTAGGGCAAGTGCCAATGGTCATTTGTTTTTCTGCTCCACTGAAATGCATGCCTCTATGGGGAGAAGGAGAGTTTTCAACAGACTGAGCCTGCATCTCTTTTCCCTCCTGGGTGCCTATGCCTCCAATGATGCATTGCTGTGGATCCCTGCTGAACCCCAGTGTTGCCCCTTAGGAGGTCACGCAGAAAAGGTATCACTCCTTATTGTGGAAGCTTGAAGTTGGAAGAATATCAGAAATAACAACAGAACTGCTGAAAGTTAGAAGCCCTTGTACCTATCATTAATTGTCCAAATGTATTCCCACTTAAAAGGAATCGGATCCTACGTTGTCTTTCCAACGGATTATTCCTGAAAGCGAGTGCTACTGTCAGTCCCATTTTGCAAGGAGGTAAAGAAGACAGAGAAGAGGGGAAGGGAACTTAGTGTTTCTTGAGTGTTTCCCAACATGGTCATATGGAGCATGATGATGTGTGGAAGACGCATTGGGGTTAGTGCTGTAGCTTCATGCTGTCATCTCAGGCCCAGACACTCATCTCGTGCCCAATATGGCCTCAGGGGCCAGGGGTCAATGTCTTGGTCCTCATGGAAATTTTAGGGCTGAGTAACCGAGTCATGGGGCCAGTAAGTGGCAGAGCTGTGACTCAGTGTTGGCCTATATCCCTCCTTTCATGTGGCAGGTGGATGATAGGCCTTGAAATGTTAAGCAAGGTCCATGGTTTGTAATCTGGAAAAATCAGCACTATGGGATTTAAGTCCTGATCTACTTAAGGCTAGCCACTTTAAGGCAACTCTACAACTTTCTCCCTAGAGCTGAAACAAGTACTTGGGTCCTGACAGGGACACAAAGAGATCCCTGCTTAATTTTCATTAGGCCCAAGAAGAAGACTGTCAGAATAGGTATTGTATTGCCAGTTCGAGTCACTATGGAATGAATTTATTGGTTCAGAAATCAAAGTTGAGGATAGTTGAATGTAATAATTAGTTTTAAAACTTCTGCTTAATACCTTCTCTTTTGCCCACACCAGTTGGGCATTTTCAGAGGGGGAAGTGATGGTCAGCTTGATAAGGACCTTGAGGGAAAGCCCAAGGGGCCATCTACCTTCATCTCCTGGCCAGTAAAGTCATTCTAATGTTACAAGTTGAGAAAAGTAAGTACTAGAATATGATAAGTTAGCCTAAGCCAAAACACAAGATGAAAGGATATAGACCTTTCCTGTCTGCTTTGTCTTTGGGATCTGTAAGATTCATGAATAATATTAGCTCTGCTCTAGACAGCAAAAAAGTGGTTGACTTGATGATGTAGTTCAAAATCTTCATGAACAAGCAGGGAGTGTGTGGAAACTGGAAAAACAAAATGGGATAAAACCAAAACAGCAAACACTTTTGGAAGGAAGGAAGGAAAGAAGGTAGGAAGGAAGGGAGGCCAGAAGGAAGGGAGGAAGGAAGGAAGGATGGAAAAAGTATGAAGGAAAAATAAGTGTGGAGACATATAGCAGGTAGATCCCTAGAAAAGTCAACAATAATCAGAAAATAATCTAAAGGTCAAAGGGCTCATAGGAGCCTGTTCTTGACTCCTGATGGAGTGTCTTCAGTCATCCTTACTGAGCTTATTGTGAAGAATGTTCAGAGAAAGTGTTGCTGTTCTTGCTGTTTCTTTGTCAAAATCTGTGAGCAAATAATGAGAGCACTGCCCTTACACATGAAACTCTCAGGTTCTGTTTGAGGAATAACAGAAAAAAGCAAAAATAATGCAGACTGGGCAACTTCAAGACTATTGAGTCCATAGATGTTTGACCCCCGAGTGGTTGCTCCTGGAAACTCTTACTAAGGACTTGGGCTGTTAATATAAAATTCAACCCAATAGCATCACATTAAAAAACAGAACACTGGAATTAACTTTAAATAATCATTGTAAATGTTCATCAAGTCCAGCTCACCCATTGTCCAAAAGAAGAAACTAAGATCTAGAGGAGAAAATCGATTTGCTCAAAGTCCCCAGGAAAAATACCAACCTGAATGTACCCAATGTCGTTTTAGGTCAGTAACTTTCTCACTCAAAGAAGCCTGTTGTTATTTTCCTAAAATGGTTCCCAGGATGCAACGGTCTGCCTCAGTGGGCAAGTGGGCATGCACACATATTACGTCCTGTAGTTATCAAACCTTGTAAATTTTGCAGTCTAGTTGGATGCATGTCACCCCTCTAGGCTTCTAAAGGAGAATGCTTCTTGAATACCCTATGAAATACAAGCCAGAAATTTCCACTTGTTTAGAATTTCCCCATGCCCGCCACCTTCCCTCAACTGCAATTGCGCAAACACCAGTGTTTCTTGGCTTGCATTCAGGAATTGTATTTACCAGGATGTATCAATGTGGCGCCATATCCCAGGGAGCAAATTTAAATATGCAACACAACATAGTTGAAAGCAACAGGTTAATACTGTCTTTGCATTTAGAATAACCAAAGCTCTCTCAGGTGACTACCCCTAGGGGAAGACTCATGGTTCACTGCCCTTGATTAAATTCTTGGGAGCTTTCTGGCTCTATCCAGATCTGCCATTTGTCCTTGAGGAGCTCGACAGCACCTGGAAATCATGAATAACTGTTGCTGACTTCTCACAGGAAAAGACTCCCCGAAATTTGGTCCCTTGGAGTTCAAGTCCAGTGATGTTATGTTCAGAGAGATAAGAGTAATCCCAGTTTTGTGCTGGACGGTGCATTCGACCATTTCAGGAATCAAGGTATTCTGGTGCTGTTAGGACCACTGATGAATTATGCATACAGAAGGGAGAACTCAAATTGGATTCAGAGATAAGTCACAGGAATGGTCCGAAGGTCACCTCAGAAGCCTGTGGGGAAGTCCATGCTGTGTTGGGCTTTTCTAAAGTGTGAAGACACAGTCTCTACCCTGCCGAGTTTGGGTCTCACTGGAAGGGCAGGTTCCTGAGTGATGGGCGTGAGTGTGGCACATTCTCACTGAAGGTGCCCTCTTCCTGAGTTTGTTTCTAGGGGGGCTTGAGTGAGGTAGAGTGGTCGCTCCTCTCATAGCCACTCCATCCCCTCAGATGGAGGGGAGAACAGAAGCCCCGAGAGGTCCTATTTAAGAATGCTTATATGGACCAGTCTCGAGAATCCCTTCAGAGCTGGCGCTCCTCATATACCTTGTGGGAGATTCAAGGTTTCATGAGATGAAGTCCACTGAGGAAAGAGGCTAGCTGAGAAGTGGAGAAAAATATACACAGGATTTGGATTTTATTCAGCTTTTTATACATGTGTTCTTTTGCAGCCTGGTCATCGTCTTTGCAGTTTGCGATTTCTATAGACAAAGATGCTTCTTTGAGTGTCTAGTGACAGTGAAAGGAGAGGCATGGTGAGGTGAGGGGTGCGTGCCGGGTCTGGGCCAGCTCCTGGAGCAATGCGAGTGGGGAGATCCAGCACTCAAGGCACACAAGTGGCCCCATTTCTCCTGGGGACTCTGCTCAAAGTGATAGTGAAATAAAGATGGGAAATGGGTCATCATTTGAGAAGGTCGGCCAGCGGTGGTGGGCTAAAATTGTTTTCCAATATAGGCAAGGGCTGGTTTTCTCCTACCTCCTGAAGACAAGATGACCATGGGTTCAAATCTCAGCCTCAGGATTTGAGTAGATATCAAGAAAAAGCTTGGGCCCTAGAGGTGTTGGAAGTCAGGAAGAGATCTGAGACAGCTGGGGTCACTATGGAACCATGGAATCCATGTCCATCTATCCAGAAGGTGGTTCAAGGACCACTGGCCTACAAGTAGGGCATGTCTCTGGGCTCTTGGAAGTCTCTTCCCTTTCTGGGTCCTAGAAGGGGGCTTGTCATGAGCTCCTGACTCTCATCTCATGTCCTTGTACCATAGACACGAATCCCCAGTGATCTCACCATATCCAGTGGTTGCAAGGAACAGATATGTGTTTCTAATGATGTGCAGTGCAAGTGTGTTCCAAGGACAGCCACTTCTGGCTACCTCCCCATCTTCCAGCCTTTCTTCTGGCTGCTGGGGTCTACAGGATATATGAGCCTTATAGCTTTCTTCCTGCTTGAGACCCCAACTACCCCAGAGGTCCCATAAACCCTAGGCAGCCAATAGATCAAGTCTTCCCCCTACCTCCCATGCTGCCCACCCCTCTGGGCCCTGCCTGCTCTTGGCCCTGCTGCTCAAAGCTCTGGCCTCCTCATTCCTGAAGGTTGGCTACTCTGTTCTAAGGGCTCCAGCTCCTCTAGTGGTGCCATCCCAACCACCTCCCCGCTCAGCTCACCACTTCACCGTCATGGAGTCTGGCCTGCAATGGTTCTGTCTTTGCGTGCTTAGCCATGTGGGCAAGGGGGCCCCAGGGACTCCAACAGCCAGACCACGGAAAGGCTCATTTCCAAATGAAGATATGGGGAAAGAGCCAGGCATGTTTCACTGTTGACTAGAGACCAGATGCCAGGCCCTCCAAGGCCCTGCCTGTGACCGGATAGAGAGGAGTGGACAGCACCTGACAGAGAGAGGCTGCTTCCACCTCTGTTCTACTGATTCCCCTGCGCCAGGGCCCATAGGAGTAATCCCACTGTGCCCAACATTTTTTTCCTTTTCAAAGTATTCTAGGCAGGGCCTGGAGGCCCCCATGCCTCAGTGAGGGAAATGACGGCATCAGGGCCGGGTCACCTGAGTTGTTCAGGGCAGAGCTGGGTCCCAGTGGTCTCCAGGGATCTTCCTCAGCATCACACCTGGGTTTAAGAGCCCCTCACTTTCTGGAGCAGCTCCAGACTGTCTCCTTCCTTCTGTTCTCCTTGCATCCTACTAGCTCCTGGTCCTGAAGCAAGAACCTCCAGGCTGTGTGTCCCCAGCCCCCAAATCAAGTGAATGAGAGCCCCATATTCCAATTGGTGATACTGCCACTTTTCTGCAGAGAGAATCTTCTGGAATCCCTGACAAACAAAGAGCAGAGAGGCTTTCCAAGTTCCTTGAACCCTCTCTTCCTACAGGTCACATCTACATTTAAAAAGGTACCCATGTCCCTACATATTCACCCCACCCTGCTACACCTGTGAAGTGTCAGGCATTTATCTAAGGGGGACAGTTATTGTTCTGTTTTAAATTGTCGACATAGGCATGATTCTTCATTGGAAAACTGCTACAACATCATGTCATTCTTTTAGTCAAAAAGTTCTTCCTTATGTCTAACTGAGCTCCCTATTGCTTCAGTTGCAACTTACTTTTATATAGTCTGTCACTCATCCATCTGAATTTTCCCAAAAAAAATGACATCATTTTATCTGTATGGTGACCCTGGGAGGTAGATATCACTATTGCTGATACTTGACAGATGGGAAAACTGAAGCTTGATTTGTGCCCATTGTAGGGTGAAGGCAGCTCCTTTCAGAGCTCTGCAGGTTTTCTAAGTCTTCCTGAAATTCTAGAACTCACTGAGCAGTGCCCTGGGCAGGTGCTGGTAGGGAGTGAGGGGGCCCACCTGGCCCAGGTAGGTTTGTGAGGAGGTTGACTTTGAGCTTGCCCTTGGCCCCGGTGAGTACTTTTCCTCTCTCATCCTGGTGTTGTCAACCCCACTGTCTTTGGTGCCCCATGCCTCCCTGATTACTGATACTTGTCAAGGTCTCCCCCATTTACTGTGGTTTTCTTAACCCTTAGCACAATCTATAATTATCATGCTTATTTGGTTCCTTTTTACTATCTGTCCATCTCTCTCTACCTCCCTGAATATCGATCTTGTTCATATTATATCCCAGGCACCTCGCACAGAGCCTGGCCTGTGTTAAACTCCCAATGTCATGGGGTCACTGTGAGGATTAAATTAAATCATTTCTGCAAAACCAGTTTCTGGATCATCATGGTAGATATTTGGAAAGTGTCATTCTCTTTCCCCTGCAGTAATTTTGACCTTCCAACCTGAGTCCGGCAAAGTAAAATCAAACCCTGCAGTGTGCCTCCAACCACATATGAGAGGCTATTTGCCCAGCTCGTATGAAGATACGTAGACAATACACAGCCAGCCAAGGAAAGTCACATTGAAGGGATGCATTTTAATGAGTTTCTTCCAGTAATTAAACCCAAGGGAGACATATAACAGTTGAAACCACGTAGGCTGAATTCTAACTTCCTAGCTCTGTGAGCTTGGATTAATGACTTGGCTTCTCTGATCTTTGGTTTTCCCATCTACATACCTGGAATAGTAATGAAGTTGTCTATGTCATTGAGTAGTTCTTACTGTTGAGTGTATGCACGGAGAGCGCACAGGAGAGCGCCTGGGAAGTCGGAAGGTCGATAAGTGTTAGCTTTTGTTGATCCATGGGTTAGAGGAAAAACTACCCCTGTACTAAACTAGATTCAAGAAAACATCACAGAACCTTCATTAATTGCCAGTTACTTTTATTCATCTGCCCAACATGGAGCCCAGTGCGGGGCTTGAACACAGGACCTTGAGGTCAAGACCTGAGCTGAGATCAAGAGTCAGCCACTTAACTGATGAAGTCACCCAGGAACCCCTCCTTTAATTTTTAAATAATATTGGAAAATACAGCCCCTTCCTGTTTTCATTCATTCAACGAACACTAACTGTAGCCACAGAAAGGTGTGCCATTCGTTAATTGTCAGTAGAGTACAGTGGTGTGGACTTAGGTAATGGCTCTTCTCCCTGTCTTTCCTTTCGGGGCTCAGCCCTGGACCGCACACCTCCTGCAGGACTGGGGCTTTTCTCTGGACACCTATGCTTGACCAGTAGCATGCACTGCCTCCTTGCTTCTAGCTACGGGTGGGTACTGACATGAGCAAGCCCAGCTCCTCACTTCTCTCCTGCACCATGCTTCTGCACTCTCCATTTCAGGCACTCTTCACCTTCTCTGAGCTTCTGCACATGGTTCGGCTGCTCTTGCCCTCTTGAAAACTTTAAACCCAAGACCGAGTGAATCCATGCTAAAAAACGGGTGGTTTTTGGATCATGTAAATGAGTTCTCAAAAACACGTGCATTTCTTCTACACATTTCGAAGAGCCACACTGGGTTTGAAATACATGAGATACATGTGCCACTACACACTACAGAAAGTCTAAACTTAACTTTGAAAGACGAGAGGAAAAAAATGCCCACAAATGCATGCAATGTTTATGAATACACACGATTTACCCTGCCACCTATCGGCATTGGCATTTATGAATTCACCACACATCATTTTCAGACCATCATTGGATGTTTATTTGGTCATTAGATAGGTGAGCAAATAAAAAATGCGTTCAGCTGTAACTTGGAGAAAAATCACTTCGCATGCACAGGCCTGTGGGTGCTGGGCATATGAAGTGGCAAACAGATCAGTCCAAGTCCCCACACTGTCCTTTCAGCCAAGGGAGGACACGGTCTTTTACTCATTCAAGAAATATTTGTCAAGTTCCCACTATGAATGAAAGGACAGTGGGGCGGGCTGCTCTCCAGGAGGGCATGTTCTAGCAAAGGCAAGATAGACAGGAGGTAAACACGTGATAAGGAAGCCAACAAACAAGATGACTTCTGTTGTGGTAAGAGATGGGAAGAAGCTAAAGCAGGATGGAAGATGGCGAGCCAGTGGGCACCTCCTTAGATTGGATGCTGAGGGGCCTTGTTGCTGGGGGTGGTGTCGCTGAGTCTCGAGTGACGGGAAGGAGCTGGCCATGGGAAGATCCAGAGCAGGGCTCTCCCCAAGGAGGGGAAAGGTCACTGGAGGAGGAGGGCAGGATGTAGCGTTGCATGTTGGAGTAGCAGACTTGGTGGAAAGACAGTGATACGAGGTGAGGCTGGGGAGTATGGCGGAGCCCAGGTCATGGGGGGCCTTGAGGTCATAAGGGTGAGAGGGAGCCAAGAGAGGCTTCTGCAGGGCAGCAACATGATCTGATTTGGGGAATGTCCCATGGAGAGGAGGGAGAGCCAGCAGAGAGATCCTGTAACCCCCTCACGAACTTACATCATTTGGACAAAAGTGGCAGCTATGGGGATGGAGTGAAGAGGACAGACAGGTTCTGGATATGGTTTGTCGAAAGAACAGACAAGAACTGCTGGTGAGTCTTGTGGAGGGGGGAACGAGAGGAAGAAAAGAGCCAAGACTGAATCAGCGTTTTGCTTAAGGTAGTAGGTGGTTGTGCCATTTACCGAGATGACGAAGTCCCCAATTAAACCAAATCGATTAGAACATAGGCTGTATTGGGCACTAAGAGGAAAAGGAGGAGGGGGCTAGGAACATTTTTTGGAGAGTTTCCACCCAAGATGATCATACCCAGATGTGCCGCCTGGGTCCTTGGTGGAGAAAATGTACCTCCCTCTACCTCGTCCAAGTCCAGTGGTGGCAGGAGCTCAAGCCCTGCTAAGAACTTTTAGAGAAAGATGCCTTCACCAAGACCTGAGCTCCAGCTGCCTCTGGATCTGGAAGTCTGGTCCTGCTAACCTCAGAGGAAATTCAATTGGTTTGTCACAATTGCATCTTCATGGTCTAATCCAATTTCATCAATTTATGGGCAATCTTTTTTTTTCCCCTGGTCCTCAGCCTTTTCTTCCCTTTGTTAACTTTCCCTTGGCAGCCAGCCAGACAAAATCTTCTCCCTCTGGGCCTCAGGTTTGCAAAAATAAGCCTCAGTGGTCCCCTTTAAAGCAGCCTAAAGCTCTCTCCCCTTCCCAGAGGTTCTGGTGGGAGACCTTCTGGGTGAGGGAGAGGGAGAGAGGTAAGGGAGGCGGAAGAATCCTAACGAGGCCTGGCATCTCCCCTGGGCAAGGCAACATGCCCTCCCCAGCATTTCCTGTGCAGCTCATGGAGGCCTTGCAGGTCCTTGAGCCAG
>PITA01000195.1:241047-308762 GCA_004023965.1 Spilogale gracilis | reverse complement strand
TTTCCATTTATTTATGGCGAATACTCAGGTTCAGAGAAGCAGATGAATTTATTCTGCTGGCATGTGGGAGAAGTGGGGTCCAGGCCAAGGTTTCCATCACCTTCCAGCGCCTCTTGTCACTACCTTCAGGACATCTGTGGAACCCCATCCATCTCTGCTTTGCCAATCCCACCGGCTGGCCTTTTGCAGTGATGTTCTCAGTCTTTGTGTTGCCCACAGATCGGACCTCACACCCTCTGGGTGCCAGGGAGGCAGGATTTCAGTCAGTGCCAAGACCCGTAGTCAACTCTTTGCCATTGCTACTGGTCTTCCCTCCGTCCCGTCTTCTCCACAGCACAACACAGGAGAACCTTAGCCAGATGGACCATGTCCGGACTAAAACCCATCACTGAAAATGGCGGGCATACAGACGGACAAGAACCAGAAAATGGCAGCATTGGTGGAAGGTACACCATTCAGATCTGGGCCGAGCAGGAGGACAGACAGATACATCAAAAAGAGAGAAAGAAAGAAAGAAAGAAAGAAAGAAAGAAAGAAAGAAAGAAAGAAAGAAAGAAAGAAAGAAAGAAAGAAAGAAAGAAAGAAAGAAAGAAAGAAAGAAAGAAAGAAAGAAAGAAAAGCAAACATAACCAACTCACGATGAACTCTAGGATCTTTATTGTGACTTTTCTTTCTTTTTTGTTTTCCAGGCTTAAGCGATTATCTTGGGAAACCAGCTGTGTAAAACCACAGGAGGGCGCTCTGTGCTGGACCAGTCAGCTGAGGAACTGGAATTCAGGGCGGACCCAGGACCCCCTGCTTCCAGGACAGAGACTCCGGGGTGCCCACACTCACTCTCCAGGTAGACTGGACTCCTTTCTTTTCCTAGGACAGGACAAGGGCTATACTTCAGTTTCTTCCCACCAGAGCGTCATTTATTTATTATACTTGGTAATATCAGCTTTGGTCCTGATACTGTGTTATCACACAGGTCCCTACAATCTAGATAAATCCAGGTGAGGATTTTTTTTTTTTTTTTAAGGCAGGCAGCTGAAAATAGAGGCAGGGTGGCCTGATACATTCTTTCTTGCTCTTTTTAGCAACCCTTATTCAGGAAGCATGCAAGGAAATGTGGAGAGAGAGAGAGAGAGAGAGAGAGAGAGAGAGAGAAAGGGTCCAGTCTCCAGGAATGCACAGCAGGTGATTTTCTGTCATTCCCTAGAGAGGCCTTGAATGTGGGCTCCACACAGCTCTCCCCTCAGTGGACAACCACAGAAGCACTGAAGACCACCCCCCTCCCCCGACCCCAAACCAGTCATGTTCCGCCTCCCCTTCATCTTTCCTTGATGTGTGTGGGGCAGAGGGAAGGAATGATATGGGAAGGATGTGGGAGCGAGGAGGGGCTTTAACAGGTCCCTTGGGATTCCGGCTTGTCTGTGAGGTGTGCTGAGTCTCCCCAGAGGTCGGTGTAAATAAGATTTGGGTTATTACCATTACTGGCTCAAGGAACAAAACAAGGGCCGTGAGTCGGGAACAAGATGCTAGGAAAGATGAAAATAAAACACATACTGGGAAGAGGAGAGAGAGGGAGAGGATGATACTGAGCTCACAGCGGAGCCTAAGATGAACAAGCTATGGGGGGGCATGTGAGCATGGGGGGTAAGGGCCTGCGTGGGGCCTGGGCCATGGTGTGACAGAGCGAGGTCAAGGTCACCTCCGGACATCACATCAAAGAGCCTGCAAGTCTATGGGCCTGCCTGCTTTGGAGAACCAGAGACCTGGCTCCCCAGCACATGACTCTGGCCTGACCTCGAGGCCTGGAGGGTGTGAGGGGCGAGCGGGCAGGGCTGAGATGGTCTTGCAGGCTGGAACTGCCAGGCCAGGGTCAGACCAAGGGCGGTTCTCAGTTCTGTGGAGCCCAGGGGAAGGTGCGGGGGTGGGTGGCACCCACATTCTGCCTCAACCTCTCCACCGATCACCACCTGGGCAGGGTGGGAAAGAAGAATTTCTCCCACAGATGTGGGGAGAAGAGGCATCTCTCCAAATTCTAGTAGAGTTTCTGTTGAGGAGTGAGGACAAGCAGAAGAATCTTTCTGTACATCCAGGCTCTTGAGACCAAGACGGCGGTGTTCCAGAGCTGTAGTGGCCGACGGCTGAAGGAGGGGAGTGCCCCATCCAGCCAGGGCCCGGGAAACGCCTAGCATAGTGTTCCCTCTGCCTGGTGCTGGAGGAAAAAGTAGGAAGAGGAAGACAAGAGGGGAATTTGTTGAGTTCCTATTATGCCATAGGCCCCTTACATGGGTATTTTTTTCTGTATACTGTAGTATAATTCCCATACCATAAAACCCCCCGCTTCAAGTGGACAATCATGGGTGCTTAGCACATTCACAAAGTTGTATGACCATCACCGCACAATGTGAGAACATGGTCATCCCACACAGAGAAACTTCATGCCCATTGGCGGGCCTTCCCTGTTTCCCTCTTCCCCTACCCCCAGGGGCTACCAGTCTAACCTGTCTCTGCAGGGCTGCATAGTGTAGACATTTGTACGATGGGATTATGCTGCTTCAGGTAGTACTTCGTGCCTTTTTTATGGCTGAAAAATATTTCCTTGTACCACTGTGCCCTGTCTTATTTGTTGATTTGTGAGCTACTGGGCATTTGGTCTCCACTTTCTGGCCCTTGCAAATAATGTTGGTATCAACATTTGTGTGCAAGTTTTTGTGGACATTGTGTATTTTCCATTTAATTCCCATAACGACAAAATGGGCGTTACCACGACTGATTTATTAGGAAAAACTGCAGCTCAGAGAGGTTAAATGACAGTTTTGAGACAAGTAAGCTGCTTTTGATTGGGGTTGATGAGGCTAGAAAGGCCAAGAAGAGGAAATGCAGTGGAGTTCCACTGCCCAGGTCATGATACACACCGCTGAAAAAAAAAAAAAAAAAAAAGAGCAGGAATGAGAGAAAGTGCGTCAGCAGGGCTGCTGCGGGCTGTCGGGCGCCCTTTCGGGAGGCAGGTCATGCTGGCAGGGCCCTCAGGTCTGGGAAATGTCCCACCTTTCCCACTTGCCTCCTCATTTCAGTGGCTGGAGTGCGGATTGGTCAAGAGCAGATCGAGACGATGGCTGGAGCAGCTTATCAGTCTTGTGAGGAGTCCAGACTGCAGTCCCCATCCCAGGAGGGTGCCTGGAGTGGGTGGGCTGAGACAAGAGCCACAAGGAGAGGCATTCAGCATGGGCCCAAGGGCAGAGCTATGGCACGGAACGACAGGCTCACCGAGGCAGCTGGCTCGGCTTCTCTCTGCCTCCAGGGCTTTCCCAGAAAGTGCTTGGACATGGGAGTGTGGGTGGCCTGCCGCCCCATTAATGCATTTCCAATAGTTAGGTGGAACCCAAGCCAAAGCTGGTAATCATTGACCCTCAGAAGCTCCCTGGGGCAGAGCAATGGAATCAACAGGAACACGGGCTCTCCAGCGACTCCCCCGCTCTGTGGTTTATCCGAGAGCCTTGCCCTTCTTGTCACCTTTCGGGGAATCGTGATGCTCTTGCAGTTTTGTGTAGAGAAGCCCAGGATGAACGGCATGGTAGGCAATAATGTCGCTGTGTCTGCTAGTGGGTGGCAGGCCGTCACCAGAAAGGAAATTAGAGCTGGAGATGCTGATACTGAGGATACTAAGGGCTTGATCACGTTCCGTGTCGAAGTGTCATCAAAGCTCTTTGCAGCCATTCGCAAGATTGATGTGAATGTCCCCATTTCTCAGATGAACACACTGAGAGGTTAGTTAGCACCCAGTTTTAGAGCTCGTTTGTGACTGACTCCAGATCCAAAGCCCATGTCCCCACTTCCTCAATCCTGCCTGGGAGCCTCTTGAGGGAGCCCTGATGAGGGACCTTGAACATAAGCTAGAATGTGAGATGAGAAGGCATCCAGAATTCCCCTCCACACTCAAGAACCTGGTGTTTTATGCCTTGTCTTTTGCACCGTCTATAAGAGCTGGGCTATCCCACCAACACGAGACCCTTCACCTTGGGCACGGCATCATGAATTCTAGTCCCCGGCTGCCATCACTCAGGCATTGGCTGAATTAGTCCCCTATTTTAGAAATTGTCAAGTTTTGGGCGCCTGGGAGGCTCAGTCATTAAGTGTCTGCCTTCGGCTCAGATCATGATCCTGGGGTCCCAAGATCGAGCCCCACATTGGACTCCCTACTCTGCAGGAAGCCTGCTTCTCCCTCTCTCACTCCCCCTGCTTGTGTTCCCTCTCTGGCTGTGTTTCTCTCTGTCCAATAAATAAATAAAATCCTTAAAAAAAAAAAAAAAGAAAGAAAGAAATTGTCAAGGTTTGGAGTTCTGTATGTTTTCTTGAAAACAAAGTGTCCACACTCAGGGAAGTATGCTCAGGACCTCCGGTCCCTGTGGAATTTATTCATTTCTGGGCTGGAAAGACTGAGTTGATGTAACACCAACCCAAATCAGAGAGAACGAGAAGGGTCTCACTAATAACAGGATCCCCGCACTAATAATAAATACATTTTTTTGTAAACAT
The DNA here is from genome assembly GCA_004023965.1 of Spilogale gracilis. Classification (NCBI taxonomy): domain Eukaryota; kingdom Metazoa; phylum Chordata; class Mammalia; order Carnivora; family Mephitidae; genus Spilogale; species Spilogale gracilis. The sequence continues at coordinate 304,235 of PITA01000195.1, read as the reverse complement.
TTACATTCTTTTACTCAATCCCAGTGCCATTTGAGATGGGTGGCTTAAAAGATGAAATTTTAGAATTATTTCATTATACGTGTGCATAGTTTTCAGACAAACAAGCTCCTCCCGACACATACTTTCACAAGATAAACAATTGAGAGGATGATTATTTCATTTGCAAAAATCATTCTTCACTTTCTAAACAATCCAGTAAAGGATTTTTAAAAAATAGTTAATATCTTAGTACCTATGTAATATAACTTATTATATGCAAGTGATTTCTGTTCAACATACCATCTTTTGAGAACACCGTACGTTGGTTCCAGATTATCTACCTGGACCTGAACGAAGATCTCTGCCACTGTCGTGGAGTTCTTTTGAGTAGACATGAGAATAAAAAGGTCATGAGACTAGAAACTGGGCGGCTCAGTCAGTTAATGTCTGACTCTGATCATCATCCCAGGGTCCTGAGATCGAACCCCACATTGGGCTCCCTACTCAGAAGGGAGTCTCCCTCTCCCTCTGTCCCTCCTCTCTGCTTGTGCTTGCAATCTCTCTCAAATAAATACATAAAATCTTTTTTTAAAAAAAGAAACTGGAATTCATCACGTAGGATAGTGACCCTCAAGAGATCTGGCCTAAGTGCCCTGGAGGGGGTCTTAGAACTGATCCTTCCACCCTTTCCTTTGTGGAAGCGTCCCATCTTCTCCTGGGACAGATTAATTGAAATTTCCCCCAGGATTCTCTAGAGATCTGTCCTCTCTCTTCAGACAACAAGCATGTTTACTGTGTTTTACCAGGTGTCTTTCCTACCGGGTTCCCACCCGGACCCTGTGTGCATCCTGACAAAGGCAAGCTGGCAAATTCCAAGCCCAAACCAGGGAGCTCTGGGGGCCACTGCAAGTTTTGGTGATACGTGGAGCTTTGAAAGTCATCTCCTGACCTTTTCAGAGAGAGGCAAATGGCTTGATGCTCTCATTGGCTTCTCTGTAAACAAGGCAGCGGACCACCTAGGCTAGAAGAAAGCCAGATAAGTGTTTGGTTATGAGGATCCCAGTCATCTGCCCTGTCGGGATGCTGGGGAGACCAAGTCCTGCCATTAGAGAGCAGCATTAGGCTCTGTTCCCCTCCCCACATCCCCTTCTGAGAACCAAGGGCTTTGGTTCATTCACATCTTACTAGAGTCATTCACATCTTACTAGAGCTATTTATTTCCTTGAGGGATGTTTACTGAGGGTCTCCTCTAGGCCGGCACTGGGGACATAGCAATAGAGGGCATGGATGGGGTCACTGCCCCCAAATCAGCGCAAAAGAAAATGTGTAAGTTGGAATGACTGTAGAAACTTACCCACCCCCAACAAAAGTAAAGAGTATAGTAAACTATTGTCAGGGTAAGGAACCTGATTTAAATGGAGAAGGCAGGTCATGGACTCTTGTCTCTTTAAGAACCTGCCTTTTAAGTTTCTTTCTGAGAAATGGCCCTTAGGTTGAATGCAAGTAGCCAGGCTGGGGTTGGGAGGAGGGAGAGCGGAGTGCCGGTGTTCCCTGTGTGTCTTCCTTTGTCTGTATTCTCGCTGTTGCCCAGGCATGACCTTGACCACTCAGTTAGTGTCGCCGACTGACCCACTCCAAGGCTGGGGTGCTTTACCCTCCTGCTCAAGCAGTGAGGACCCCAGGCGCAGCTCCCCATTGTTGGCAGGGTCTCCTCTTCCACTGGGGAGGAAGCTCCCCATCCCCCCTCACTAGCTTCAGTCAATTAACTTCTGACTGTGAAGGGTGAAGTAACGCTATAGGTTCCTAGAAATGTCTCCAGGTGGAAGATGTCATTGCCATAACTTCAGGCCATTGCCGCCAGTTGGCTCAAGCCAGGACAATCTGTCGAAGTTTCCATGTTTGACTGTACATTTTCAGCTGCTTCCACAGTTGTGTCCTAGTTACTTTGGCATCATGACCCTTTCTGAACTCTGCCCAGCATTATGAGGCCCTTCTCATGAGATGAGGGCCTGTGGCCTTCTCCACAAACATACACCTGTAGATCCCATCTGGTTGGCCCTTGGCCCTCTCCAGGGGGCCTCCGTTGCTTCGCACATACTCTGACTCTCTCCCCTTTTCTGGTGCTTTTGTCCATGCTTCTCCTTGTCCCTGGAAACCTCTCCCCTGTGCACCAATCCATTTTTTTCTTTTTCTTTCTTTTTTTTATTAATTTTTATTTTTTCCATAACCCAGCCACCCTATCCCTCTCCCCTACCCCCCAGCAACCTTCATTTTGTTTCCTGAGATTAAGAGTCTCTTATGGTTTGTCTCCCTCCCCAGTCCCATCTTGTTTCATTTTTTTCCCTCCCTACCTCTCACGACACCCCCGCCCTCCCTCTCAAATTCCTCATATGAGAGAGATCATATGATAATTGTCTTTCTCTGATTGACTTATTTCTCTCAGCATAATATCCTTCAGGTCCATCCATGTCATTGCAAATGGCAGGATTTCATTCTTTTTGATGGCTGCATAGTATTCCACGGTGTGTGTGTGTGTGTGTGTGTGTGTGTGTGTGTGTGTGTGTGTGTACACCGCATCTTCTTTATCTATTTATCTGTTGATGGACATCTAGGTTCTTTCCATAGTTTGGCTATTGTGAACATTGCTGCTATAAACATTCAGGTGAATATACCCCTTCAGATCACTCCATTTGGATCTTCAGGGTAAATACCAGCAGTGCGATTGCTGGGTTGTAGGGTAGCTCTATTCTCAACTTTTTGAGGACTCTCCGTACTGTTTTCCAGACTGTCCACCAATCCAAACTCTCCTTATCCTTTCAGGTTTTGTGTCTTCAGAAAAGGTTCTGTCCCACGCTAGCTCTTGCCAGCTATGTGGTCTCTGCCTTAAGCAGGTACTGAAAAAAATGTTTGCCTTCCCGCTACATCATTCAGTAAGTGTTTCGAGTATGCCGTAGGGCTTAAAAGCAAGAACTTCTCAGTCATGCAGATCTAGATTCCTCTAACCCTTGCTCTTTGGGCTTTTTGCTTTGTGACCTTGAGGAAAATGATTTAACCTCGCCCAACCTCGGTTCCGCGACTCCTAGGTTTATCATGAGAATTCAACACTATAATACACATGAAGGATTTTACTCCTGTGCCTAGGCCAACACCTGAGGCTCTCCCCACCCCAGAATTTCAAAGCTCCAATGGGGCACCATTTGCATCGTGCTCTAGAGGGCGCTGTTCACACAGACTGCAGGAGAAAGCAACTGTTCTAAAACTGTCAGCAGGGTACAAAGCCCTCCATTGTGTCTTAATAGCCATTTCCCACTCTCAGTAGACTTTTCTCAGCGCTGGTCTTTCTCTTCATTCAGTCTGAGCTGTGCATCTACACTTTTACCTTCACTTCTTCTGTTGGCTGTGGTTCAGTCCACCCCGACCCAATAAAGCAAAGAGCTTTATTGGTAAAGAGCTGAACTCCCTGAAGTTTAGAAGAGAAGAATTCTTAGAAAACCTTTGGAATAAGAAACCAAGTAGATCCACCGGTGTGGCTGTGAGTTTCTCTTGTCTTCTAGTGCTCTCTCACTCTGCTGTCACTGCTCCTTACAGCCCCCGGGGATGTGCTGCTTTCTCTTCAAGACTGTGAGAGCTTAGTGCCTCCTTTTGGCCCTTTTCCATGTAGCTGAGACATGCTAGCATTTCTTAAGTACCTAAGGGACAATTGTAAAGAACAATAAGGAAAGCATATTGAAAATACATGCACAATAAGCCTCCAGCTTCCAAAGCTTCGGTTTCTGATGCCACAGCCAATGCACACTGTCACCAGGCTGGGAAGAACCTGCAGACATCTCGCTTGGGTCCAGCTTCCCTAGCTCCCAGGCGGACTGAACTCATGGGAGCGTCACACCCCCTGACATGTCCTGCTAGGACTCAATCCACGTGCCATGCAGAAATAGAGGTCTTTGCAGTGAGAGTGTAATTATCTCAAGGTGACCAAGGGTCATGGTAAACAAGGTAGTTAGATAGAACTTAAAACCTATATCTGACCATTTTAACTCCTCTTCATGACTTTTTGTATTTAAATTTGGTTGTTTCCTTGATTCTTTGCATCCAGATACAAAAGCAAACAAATGCGTAAAGGGAACATACGGCCTGTAAGATGGCTTTATGACCTGCTTGGTTACACCTTATCTTCTGTCCTTTAGTGGTGCCAATGTGTCCCAGCCGAGGGGCACCAGGAAGACCCCTGTAACTGAACAAATTGACTTTGTGCTAGTGAGAACACACACTGTGAAGAATTGTGGGGTGTTAGAAAATACTTAGAGAGGATTTGGGCTTGTTATGTGATTTGGGGAAGATTAAAGAGGCAACACTTTGCTCTGGGTTAGATGTCAGTAATTCAGAATAATTCTATGAGTGATTATGTCAATAAATCTTACCACCTAGAAGGGGAGAAGTCTGGTGGACAGCCAATATCAGTATTGGTAAAGAAGCAGTGATCACTTCTGATAGCCCACATAGGGGGATTTGGGTCATTTGTGTGGTCTGACCCACATTCAGGTTGTTGTCTCTGCTCAGACGTGATGACAGAATGGCTCTGTGTGATGTCTGGTTCTGTGAAACTTCATGTTCAACAGAAGAACACAGAGCCCTAGTGGGGACAGCCAGGACAGCCCCTAGCAGCACCAAGACCCTTTGCAGGGCCAGTGACACCTGCTAAACTGTTGCCCACATTTAAATCTACAGACTAATAATAACAATTCTTGCTATTTATTGCCTGATTGCTATGTTCTAGGAACTTCACATAGGTGATTGCATTGAGAACGCTCTGCAATCTTTGAAAGTATTTTTAACAGCCATTTCACAGGTGAGGACACAGGTCGGAAGGACCATGTGGTTTTCTCAGGTCACCTGGTCACTAGGTGACAGAGCTGTGGTTCCAATCCATGTCTCTGCTTACCCACCCTGGGGTTCCTTCCACCTGCCACGCTGCCTTTAGCTATTACCTGTGGCATGAACATCCTGGTCCGGGTCCTCCCATCCTTTCTTAATCTCATGCCTGGCACACCTCTGCAGTTATTCCCGTAACGCTATCGGCCCAGCTGGTTCCAGAGAAGTCTACGAAACACGGTGTCCTTTATGAGAACATCAACACCCTTTGACCTTGTGATCCCCACATTCTTTTCGTGGGAAGGAGCCAGCCGCCCAGCAAGCGCTGTGTCGGGCTCCCACCCTGGACACAAGGGGGCTTGTAGCCTCACAGTGGGCAGGATCTAAGAAAAGCCTTACTCCAAAGGAAAGGTGAAATGTTCCTGAAATGCATTCCTACATCTAGCCTGGAAGAGTCTTGAGGTTCAGATGCCCTTTTGCATGCCATGAGATCGGGAAAATTGGCTTCTACCTGCCTCTCCAGGTCCCCTGTTGACCCCCATTGAACGGTCTGGTAATGCTAAAGACATCAACGGTGACTTCTTGTGGAGTTACCAAAGGAATGGGAAACGACTCTCCGTCTCCAGGAGGTCCTGGGCGTGGCCCAGGAGCCAGACGCCTCGGTGCTTGTCAGGGTGCCGAGCACTTGCAAATCCAGCTCGGTGGATAACTCACAGTAGCTCGAGATCATTTTCATAAAAAATAGGAAGTGCTCTGCCTCGCAGCTAGGTGCGGCACACCTTAGCGGAGTTGTTCGCAAGAGCTTAAACTTGACACCCAGCCTCCTGGGTATCCTCTCAGGTTAAACCCCATTCTTAACCCTTTGGGGGCAGCAAACCTACCACACTATGGTCACTCCAGTCCCTTCCTATCAGTGAGCAACAGGGGAGCAGGGCTCTTTTTAAAGGTTTCCTGGCCTAATACCAGATACACAGTAAATGTTCAGTAAGTCAAGTGTTGCCTTGATTATGTTAATGGAGAAGGCTGAGACCGCGCCCCAGAATCCTGTTCCATGACTTACTGTGCTTAGTTGGTCCTCAACCATGTTTGTTGATTCAGTTGACTGTTGGCTTAAACAAAGCAGTAAAATTTGACAGAAACTTGAACTTCTCCTCCACCGTGGTGGCAAAGAAACTGCAAAAAATCTTTTGATTTCTGTGTTCGGGACCCATAACTCATGGGTCCTATGTCTAACATGAAATCTCAACTCTCGAGAAATGTCCTGAATGGAAGTAAGGCAGTGAGAGGCTTAACAAAAAGGCAGACTCATGTGGTACGCAAACGAAGGGTGCATTTTTACAGACAGAAGGAGATCCAGGAGGAAAATAAGCTTATTTTCAGGAATTTGAAGGACTCATAAGCAGAAGAGACTTCATACTTCGTTAGAATCACCGTGAGTCATCCCTGAAGCAGAAGTGGACCGCCGTTCTTCATACCTGTTTGTTATTTAAGTCAACGATGAAGACATCTCACATGGCCTTCCACCACCAAATGTGGGACCCTTGCTTGCCTTTCTAGCCTCGTGTCTTGCTGACAGTCACCTGGTTCCTCTTTCAGCTCCTCACAGCTCTCTTTCTTCTGCTGCCCCCAAACCTGGGTCACACACAGTTGGTTAGTACAACACACCCAAGTGTGTCTCTTCTAAAATATCACCATTAGAGGGGGACCCATATGAGTGACAGTAAACTCATTGCTTTTATGCATGGGTTGATGGATTTCTTTGTCATCACTCAAAAATAGTTATAGTTCCTATGGCATGTGAGTCTAAGACTATCCTCAGGCTTTGCCCTTGACAGTATGTCTTTGCCCCTCAGATAAGATGCTCCCGAGATCACTCCAACTGCTTCTCATCTTGACACCCCCCACCCCTCACACTTGACTGGAAGCTTCTTTGCAGTGACAAGGGCAGTGCCATTTGGTAAAGGATTGCTTCTTTAAAGTCTAGCACAGTGCCTGACGCTCATTCAACAGCAACATTGTTGAATCATGGTAGAAAAATAAATTAATAAATGCAAAATGACAGTGAATTTTCTGTCCCCCGAAGTATTGTGCAGAAAGTGAGTACCCAACTGATAGAGATCTTTTAGAAAAGGTCTTCGTTGGGTATATACACACCATACCACATTGTAATTACTGGTTTCCTGAGCTCACTTCCCCATTTGACTATAAGCCCCTTGAGAATGGGAGCAGGTTTGATTTGTTTTTGAAATCCTACACACTAAGCATACACTCAGTGTTTGGAAAGTGTCCGAAATCTATTTTTCTGAGAATAGACTCTTTACAGAACAAGAATACTGGAGCACTGAAGAAAAAAAAAATGGCAATAATAGAATTCACTTCCTTTGCCAGGCCACTAAGAGTACCTTGGTAAATATTAGCTAATGTACAGCCCTTTGCTTGCTATTAAGATTTACTGATTTTAGTAGAAAGTAACCTAAAACCATACGTGCTATACAACAGAGACAACTAGGGCAAATCTTTGACCACCCTGTAGTACAAAAAATACATATTTGCCCTGTCTGTGGTTAGATTAGATATCATTGTCTAAGCAAAGTAGGCTATGTGCCGATTACAATGGGTGTTCCATGTGAATGATGGGTTTGGTCAAAGGGACGGATTTATCCCATATTCTTACATTCTCTAGGTATCATTCTTCTCACTCTTTCAGTAAATAAATCAACAGCATTGGCCAACACAGTACATATGAAAAGTACCTTCAGTAAATGCCAGATTTTATAAAATAGCTCCAACAATAAAGGCAGTTTTTAAATCTGTTTCTTACATAACAGAGACTATTATATAGAGAGATTGACCCGGTATCTTGTTTCTTCCTGGTGTGACCTTACTTTCATCTTACAAATATGTACTGATCTAAGTCTATATATTCACCTGTATCTTTGTGAACACTTGGAAATCTCAGGATCTCAGTGTGTTTCAGAGAACAGGCTCCAAGATTGATGATAACTAATACTTTCTGGTGAAAAGCTAATAGGCATGACCTATGAGAAACGAGAGAGCTCTATAGAGCGTGGCAAAGGAGAGGAGGAAAATGCTGGAACTCATGCCATGCCTGCTGCCCCGGGACCTTAGCTGGGGGGTTATCATGTCTTAGCATGACGGTATTCAAGCCATGTGAGGTCTGGAAAGAAAAAATACATACCTAGCTTAGGGCTCGGTCTAAGAACAACCAATTGCCTTGGTTTAAGCCACTCAACTCCACTATCAAATTAAATGTTTTCAAGCTAATATAAATTAGCATCAGTCCACTGACCAGACCCTAAAATAAATTAGGCCGAGTCTAAAAGAAGTCAGCCTGCAGACAGAGACCAACTCCCAAAGCTACTTCATTGCTTTCCCCAGGCATGGATATATCGGGTCAGAATGTGCTTAGGATGTTGGTAAGTGCAGACGGTCCGGGGAAAGCATTATAAGCTGATTGCTTTTGTTTTAGTTCTTTGCAAGGCCAGGTGGATATTTTATTAATAATGCAGGCAAGGAAACCCAGACTTAGCCAAGAGATAAATCAGCGGTTGCTCATTCACTCTATAGAAGTATTCTTTATCTTTGAAAATGAAATGAACTTAAGAGAGACTGGAAAAGTCATGAGGAAGAGAAACTCAGAAGTTGTGTTCAGGAGTCATCTCTGGAAATATAATGTGTGACAAAGAGAATGTGGATTCACCTGATAAATGTTGGCTTGAGACTTATTATTTTATTCATATGAAGAGCTTTTAAAACAGGGTGTGAGCTTCCATGAACCTGGGAGAGGGGGGAATATAAACCAGGTTAAACTGTTTGTGTGCAGAGAAAGGAGAGAGCATGTGGAGGGGGTAGACTCTTCTTCATTGTGCCTCACTTGGGACCAATCCCTAAGACTCTTTGGGGACCTGAGGTCCATGTAGGTTGGGTGGGACATGGGCAGGGCTGAGTGTGTGCTGTTTGCTCTCCTGCTAGGATTTCTTTCTCTGTATCTTTAGAACTTGTCTTCAGAATTTCAAATTACCGCAGCTGTGGTTTTCTCTTCACGACTTCTACCTGGTGTTGGCTTCTTATGTTTTCACCTGGTTCAAGGCTATGAGCAAAACACTGTGGGATAGTAGTTTTGTTTAAAATGTATCACTAAGTTGGTTTCGCTTCCTGGTTTGTATGAATAAACATATTTTTGAAGGGGGATTTTGAAACCTATTTTAGAAACATATTTGCATTTAATTAAAAATACCACGAAGACATTGCTAACCACGGTGGGCACACCTTGGAGTGGGGGAGGGCACCTCTAAGGGAAGAGGTAGTCTAGTGTTGATGACCATGGTTTTCACCATTGTTGGTTCTTTAGGGGAAAATCCCTTCACTTTTCTTGCTGTAAAGTGGAAGTCACAATAATGTCATCAACAAGAAACCATTGAGTAGATGGTATTTTGAAGAGCTTACTTCATTCACTGAATTATTCCGTTTATGCTCATTGAATAATGAGTGCCCATAGACTGTGCTAGCAGCTGGGGCAGAGGAGTGAATAAAGCATGATTCTACCTTTATGGAGAAAGATTTGGAGTATTATTTAAATCAGAGTTTCCCAGGCCTTCAGCTTAGAAGTAGGGAAGAAAGTGTGAGCTACTGATAGTGACCATCTTATCATTCTTCTTAGGATTCTTGGCATATCATAGAAAGAAAAAGGAAAGGGGCTTGTAGCTTCATGGAGGAAACTCCAGAGATCCTATGGTAGGACTTGACCAAACTGTATTGAGGAGCTCTGTTCTAAATAGTCTCAAGCATTAAAAAAAAGAAGAAAGAAAGAAAAGAAAAGAAAAGAAAGGAAAGGAAAGGAAAGGAAAAGAAAAGAAAAGAAAAGAAAAGAAAAGAAAAGAAAAGAAAAGAAAAGAAAAGAAAAGAAAAGAAAAAAAGGAAGTCAACCAGTATTTGTCTTAAAATGTTCAGGCAAATCTGACTTTAGAATATCAAATTCAATAACTGAGATGCAGCCCTATTAGAGGTTCCTCTGGACTGGAAGCAGGGAGCTTCATGGTCTATGTTTTTAGTTGTCATCCTGCCACTGGTTAGTATGGAGACTTTGACTATATTTTTAAAATTTTCTGATTCTCAGCTCCTTCACTAGAGAAATGATAAAACTGAATTGGGACAAGATTTCTTTTGATATTAGATGAGAATAGCAGTAAAGTAGATGGTTTAGGTAGTACATTGATGAACCTTTTTAATGGTTTTTTTTTATATATTACAAAACATCTAACTAGTCCTTCCAACTTCTGCTTTCACAGATATTTTTGCTTTGCAGAAGGTAAAAATTTATTAAAGGAGAAGGAGAATCGATTTAAAAAATAATATCAGATAAATCATAGTACAGGTCATAACTGGTTATCACAAACATTTTTGTGTGCTGCTGAGTAAGGTCAGGAAATATTTGAATATATGCCCTCCTAAGTTCCTTCCATTTCTCTCTCTGTAATTACTTTTCCTCTCTATATTTAAGCAGTATGGTCCTCTGGTGGAAAGTTTCCATTGAAAATAGTGTTGTAGTGTACCGAATAAACTGTCAGCTTTCCTGAATAATCAGGAAATTCAGAGTTTTTTGATTCATCTTCCATATATAGTTACCTCTTTATGAAAGTCACATAGTCCACTGCTTCTGTAAACACCATTTTGTTTTCTTTGTTTTTGATGTGTTTCAGACCAGAGAGTTGACAGAAAGAATGTTCAAACATCTTCGGAAATGGTTTGTTGTTCACTTTTTTGGGCATTCTCGGCAAAGATCAAGGCTGGTCTCCAAAGATGGAAGGTGCAACATAGAGTTTGGCAATGTGGAGGCCCAGTCAAGGTTTATATTCTTTGTGGACATCTGGACCACTGTGCTTGACCTCAAGTGGAGATACAAAATGACCATCTTCATTTCAGCCTTCTTGGGGAGTTGGTTCTTCTTTGGTCTTCTGTGGTATGCAGTAGCCTACATCCACAAAGATCTCCCTGAGTTCCATCCTTCTGTCAACCACACCCCTTGTGTGGAGAACATTAATGGCTTGACTTCAGCTTTTCTGTTTTCTCTGGAAACACAAGTGACCATTGGATATGGATTCAGGTGTGTGACGGAACAATGTGGCACTGCCATTTTTCTCCTTATCTTCCAGTCTATACTTGGAGTCATCATCAATTCTTTCATGTGTGGTGCCATTTTAGCCAAGATCTCCAGACCCAAGAAACGTGCCAAGACCATTACATTCAGCAAGAATGCAGTGATCAGTAAACGGGGTGGGAAGCTTTGTCTCCTAATCCGTGTGGCTAATCTTCGGAAGAGCCTCCTTATTGGGAGTCACATATATGGAAAGCTCCTGAGGACCACAGTCACTCCTGAAGGAGAGACCATTATTTTGGACCAGATAAATATCAACTTTGTAGTTGATGCAGGCAATGAAAATTTATTCTTCATCTCCCCATTGACAATTTACCATGTCATTGATCAAAACAGCCCATTCTTCAACATGGCTGCAGAAACCCTTCCCCAGCAAGACTTTGAATTAGTGGTATTTTTAGATGGCACGGTGGAATCAACCAGTGCTACCTGCCAAGTTCGGACATCCTATGTCCCAGAAGAGGTGCTCTGGGGCTACCGTTTTGCTCCCATAGTATCCAAGACTAAGGAAGGGAAATATCGAGTGGATTTCCATAACTTTAGCAAGACTGTGGAAGTGGAGACCCCTCATTGTGCTTTGTGTCTTTATAATGAGAAAGACACTAGAGCCAGGATGAAGAGAGGCTATGACAACCCCAACTTCAATTTGTCAGAAGTCAATGAAACAGATGACACGAAAATGTGACAGTGGATTTCCAATAGGAGTAAAGCAAAGTCTTGAAGATACCTAGTGACTAGAAGTACTAGGAAGCAATCAACAATTTGAGAATATGAAATTGGGACAAGAGTCTTCAACGTCTATCAACACCATGCCCCGGAACCCCACAGCGATGATCTTATAAGACATGTAGGCAAGGCAACAGTATTAGAATATGTGATACTCTTATAGGAAATGGCAGTATGGAAACCATAGGAGTAAATATGATTATCTGAAATCATGCAGTATTGATAGAAACAGAATCCTCAAAAGTTTCATGGACAGGGCAAATGAGATCTTAAAAGACTCCTTGCAGAAGGAGTTATGAGCTTTAGAATGGATCAGGGAAAAACGATATTCTCATTTTGATTCTACTGATAGGAAAGAAGCTACTTTTATTTTAACACTGGCTTTTATCAAGGAAAAAAATGATCTCCCTTGGGAGAGCCATTTTTGGTTGGTTGGAAGAGATGAACAAATCAGAGACAATAAGAAAAGACTGGTACTCCAAGAACATTTGCGAGGCTCTGAGCTTCTCCAGCCCTGACTGTTGAGCTTTCATCTTAGTCTGGGTCATGCTGTGTTTCCTGAAGAGCAATGGGGGACTCAGGCCACGGACCCTGCATGTCTACACATCCAACTTGGAGAGGGACACTGAGCTCAACTTGCTTTCCAGCACATGCACACACTGCAGACCAAGTTGGGTTTTGACCCCAAAGATATCACCTGGTACATTTAGACAGACGGCCAATCACTACACTAGAATCTCAAGGAACGCTTTCCTGAAGAAAGAATGCTTGGTTTGAAAGTGGTGGTGATAGTTCTTCCAAAAAATTATCTTGTGTTTTCCTGCCTTGAGTTTGTACTGAAATGCTGTTTCAGAGGCAAACATGAGGTGTGCTTTTCTCTGAGAGCAACACCACAATCTTCCCCAAAGGGACCAAATTAATATAAGGACTCATCTTTAGGGAAGGGTTTTACTGTGAATGTGTCATTCGGTCCTCCACCTCCATTATTTTGAGCCTATTCTGGAAGGAATGGGACTCAAAGCACCTTAGGAATCAAAATGTTTCCAGTGTGTTGATTCATGAATTAAATCTCTGTGCACGTGCTTCCAAAAGGGTTGGGTATTGTGCGTTAACTGAAACAGATCAACAGGTGACGTCCTTTTTGCTGAGGGTGGACTTTGTCCTGGATGACGTGGGCAGGATGGGAATATGGCAAATAGGATCACATGTTGTCTGGATGCCAGCTTACCCTGGGGGAAATGACCCTGCGGTTACAGACACGCCTCTTTCTATTCCACTCCTGATGATCACTCCAGGATGTCTTGGGCACACGTGGTGGTGGTGATGGCAGTTTTCAGTGATGATGGTTCTGTTTTCCCAGGCCTGGGATAAGTTTGTTTAGATTCATACACATGCTCTGGTCATTCTGAGCAAGACCAGTAGGAAGTCTGGTGGGCTGAGTTGTGCACTTTGTCAGTGGCCATAACACTGGGTGCGACAAGCCTACACGGGAGATTCGTTTGTGCCTGTAAGTGTGCCGGCACCGCAGTTGGATCTATTGACAAAGCTAAAGGAGGTGAGGGAGGACAAGCTTGAGGAAGCCAGAATTCTCCGCTGGCCCACTGTCATGAGCTTTTATGGCTCTCTAGTCCCTTCATAAAGTGGCAGGGCAGAACACATTCCTTCTGGTCTATTTTGCTCATTAACAACATGCTCGGGGATTGGTGAAAGTGAAATGATCTTACAGAATCTACTCCTTTTGATGGTTAAGAGAGCTGAACAACTTTTGTGATTGGCATCTCCTTCTGGGTTATTTGGGGGAAATCTGGGCTTTCAAATACTCCTTTATAAGGGTTAAGGCATTCTGCTACCCGGTGTCTCTTTCTTCATGCAAATTGCCATCAAAACCCTAACAACTATTAATAAACTTGTATCCAATAGAGCCCTCAGAAAATGAGGGTCCACAGGTGCATTTTAATAATCCTAAGGGGTGGCTCTAACCCAAAAGCAGTAAAAAAAAAACCTGGACATTGAAAAAGAAGGGGTCACCGAACGCATAGGAGCTCAGTGAGTAAAAGAAATAAACAGGAAATAGAAGGTTGCAGAAAGCTAACTTGCCTAAAGATTAATGCTAATGCTAGAGGCAGGCTTTGTATTCCAATGAAGTAACGTTCCCAGCAGGACTTGACCATATTAGTACTATATTTGCTACAAGTGTGCCATATTGTTATATTTACTGAATTATCTATCCTTCCTGAGAGTAATTCAGTATTACATACTCCTTCCAAGAAAAATTGCATCCCATGCTGCTGCACCATATTCAGAGTTTTCCTTGGCACTGGCTCCCCTTGTGCCTAATTTAGTTCTGTCGCTTTGGGGCTTTTGATTTGGAGAGCCCCCAACTGGTTTAATCTCCCAGGACTGAGGTCCACTCCGGTGCCAATATTCAGATTTAAGATTTGAGAGATGATCTAAAAATTTATTCTACAAGAGGTCCTCTCTAAGCTGCCAAATCTAAGAGGTGAGATGATCGGAGTGTGTGTTTCCATGGCTAATGGGCCAGTCACAGGACAGCAAATAGCTCTGCTGGTGGGCTGTGTGGACAGTGGAGGAGGTGCCTTCCTTGGAGATTTTTTCACAAAATGGAACATGGCTTCTCCGCAGGAACGTTCGGTGAATAGCACAGGGGATCTTTCCCCATCTAGAACAAACGTGAAAACCCCTGATGTGAAGAATGCAAATGAGCCCCTGACCCCGCCCCTGGGCCGTTGCTGTCCGCCATTACAGGAAGCGCACGTCAATCAAAGCTTGACAGGGGAGATAGAGCATTTTATTTTGGAAGCCAGAAGTTTGAGAACAATGACTGGAATTTCCTCTTTCTGTCCAGCAAGGGCTGTTTGTCACTGGGGAGATAAAAGTCCAGGGGTAGGGAATAAAGGTTATCGGGAACAGCGCAACACAGAGCTGGGGGAGGGGGCCACCGCGGGAGGAGGGGTTATGGAGGAAATCTATTTCAATGCCTGTCATTGAGTTTCCATTAAAAGAACATTCAGTTAGGAATTCAAAAATAATTTAATCTCCCCAGCCAGATGCACCCAGCTGGACTCCTTGGAGCCGAGCCCTGCAGACAGGGGGATCTGCACCGCGGGCTGCAGGGACTAGGAACTGGGGCGGGCCACTCCTGCATCTCCAACAGAAGCAGTTGGGGAAGATGTGGCCATCTTTTAGGCTCGTGAGACACCCCAAGCCCTGGGCTACTGCAGGAGAAACTTAATGCCAGCGGCTACTTACTGAGTTCTTACTATGTCTTAGGTTCTGTTTTAAGCATTTCCTATACATTACCTTATTTAATTTCCCCAGTGGTTCGAGGAGGTACTATTTTTATTTACTTTTTCACTTGAGGCAGCTCGGGTAGGGAACTTGTCCAGAGATACTAGCTAGTAAATGGCAGAACTGGGATTCCAACTCTGATCTGTCTGTCTTGAAAGCCCATGTGTTTAAAATAGTTCAAGTGAGCATCCCACCGAGGACCTCCCACCCAGGGCCATCAGATGTTTAGCTTGAACCCGAAGAGAGCTGGCACATATTCCGTCCCGGTCCTGTCTCACACTTTGGGAGAAACGCCTCATTGCTTAGCACAGGCTAGAGCTCTGCTTATTGCTTAGTGAACCTCTACGGACTTCCATGTCCCAGGAAGAGCTGGTGTTTAAACAGGGCCTCTGGGTAATTGGCTAGGTCAGTGTCTGGAAATACCACGGCTATCCTGAAAATTTTCCTAGGCTATTGGTGCAAACTGTCTTTCTACATCTACATATATGCCAGCTATTCATGTATAGTTATGCGTTGTTTTATTTTGATCTCTGACTGTCTTGTATTGGAGGTAGAGACAGATCTTCTTTCCACTTGGACAGATGGACAACAGAGCCTCAGTTATTCCTGGAGGACTGTGTCTACATTCTTCATTCATCTCTGTGTTTCTGGCACCAACACTGCACCTGCCATGGCCAATAAATGGTTTCTGAATCAGTGAATGCATGAATGAAGGATCTGCTCCAGTCAATATGGTTAGGAGCGGATGTGAAGCAATATTCATCCAAATGACTTCTGACAAGTCACCTCATTCACTAGCACAGGGACCCAGACGAATGACTTTTTTATCTATAATGACATTTTTATGATGTGTAAGACTGAGCTTCGAAATAGAGCTAAGGGGAGAATTAAATGAAATAATAGACCTTAGAATCCCCTTATAAACAGTACATGATTATTGATGTGCTGAAACAAGGTGGGAGTGTGGTTTTGGAGCTGAGGGGCTGAAAGACGGGAAGGGCACAGAAAGCACAGGGCTGTGAGGGGCTGGCATAGAGACCAGTGGAGGCTTCCAGAAATAAGTGATAGGTCTGAAGTCTCCCGGATATTGGATAGGCTGTGATTTGGGGGAATCTGAAGAGGATCCTGGGGACTGGGACCTCATTTCAATCCAACTGGAGGCCTATTGTGAGCCAGGCACTGAGGATACAAGAGTAAGGAAGGAAGGATGGTTTCTGCCAAGGTCATAATGGATCTTGAAGGGCTCACACCAGCCGAGTGGGCCAGAGCTAAGTAGGAAGATAGCTATTAGGGAGAAAGTGATCTTCTAACCTGATGCCGTGTGCTTAGTGTAGTTTCCACAGGTGATGTTGACATGATCATTAACAACAGGACTATTGACTATAGTTTTAAAATTAGTTGGGATCAAAAGAAGTCTTTATAATATGCCCTACCAAGATATGTAGTCAACAAACAGTTTTAAAATTACTGGAAGTGGTTCTTTCCTCTGTGATGGTATATCTACTTGACAAAGAGTTAGGTTAATTTGTCTCAGGTTTTTTTTTTTTTTTTTTTAACCAATTATTAGAACTTGTTGATTGTTTTCCTTTGTGATTTAACTGTTTTAGTAATTATGCAAAGAATCTATATGGTTTCAAAAATCATAGACTAGAGTACAGAAAATTCATTGCTATATCTGTGCCCCCCTTCCCTTCCTATGGAAAGGTAACTGTTCTTATTATTTTATCGTGATACTTTTTCACTTGGAAAAGTAGAAGCAGAATGTATATATTTATATCCTCTCATTCTTACACAAAAGGTAGCATTCTAGAAACATTGTCCCACAGCGTTTTGTTCACTTAACAATATATCCTGCTGATCGCTAACGTTAGGATAATTGCTAATGTTACCAACATTGCTGGGATCCTCCTCTTCACCGTCCTTCTCTGGCTTTTGCCAAAGTTGCTGGAATCTTGCTCCAGAGGCCTCTATCCTGCTGTCGTAGGCCTGAGAGATTGTGGATGTGTCTGCTTCACATTCCTAAAAGTCTGCCTCCCTTTGCAGGGGGCCTGCAGCCCTTACTCCGCAGATGAGCTTGGCCTCGGGGAACTAGGGCTCTCAGCACGAGACAATGTGCCTTGGAGCAGCAGCCCTTTAGGGGGTCAAACCCCGGAACTGTGGCTAGTTAGAAAGTCAGAACAGGGGGCACCTGGGTGGCTCAGTTGGTTAAGCGTCTGCCTCCAACTCAGGTCATGATCCCAGGATCCCAGGGTCCTGGGATTGAGCCCCACATCGGGCTCCCTGTTCAACGGAGAGCCTGCTTCTCTCTCTCCCCCTGTCTCCACTCCCCTCTCCGTCTGCTTGCGTGTGCTCTCTCTGTCAAATAAATAAATAAATAAAATCTTTAAAAAAGAAAGAAAGAAAGAACAGATGCTCTCAAGGAAAACCTCCTCATTCCTATATATGGTCTAGGGTCTCTGGTTGGGGGGCGGGAGATTCATTTCCCGGGGCATTTTGGATCATAACTTCTGATTAGGGTCCATGGACTTTTTGGAGGTTGGGGATCATGGAATCCACCATTGTATGCAAAATTTCGTGCACGAGTATTAAGATTAAAACAATTAAATAAATCAAATAAATAAAACACTTGGTCGAAGTATGAACAAAAATCCTGAGGGAGGTGGGGAAGTCTTGTTCAGGGTGGCCCCCAACTGGGCTTAATGCTCGGAGGAGATCTGACACAGGGAGAGAGGAGGCTGACCAGGTAGGCAAGTGAGTCCCAGGCTAACAGAAGAGCGGGATATCCATTTGCATGGGGCTCCTGGGAAGCAACAGGCTGGTTTATATGGCCACTGCACTGACACACAGCATGGAGGGAAGTAGCCTTGTATGGTCAGCAGTCACAGGTTTGGGGTGGCGTAGGACGGATTGGAGAGGTGGAAACTAGCTTTCAAGGGAAGGAGGGAAGGTGTCACCATCCTCATTTTTCAGTGGGGTGGGGGGAAGTAAAAACGCTCAGAGACCTTAGAACTTTCCAAGTCACTTAGCCAAGGTGGGAAAGCAAGGGCCAGAGCCCAGGGCTTCTGTTCTCTAGTTAGTTTAGTGCTCTTCCCTGGGCCTCCCACAACGCTCATGCCCAGCAGTCACTGTTCCTGAAAGAAAGCTCTCCAGGACGATGGGCAGCCAGGGCCAGGGGACTGCTTCCCAGGATAGGAGGGCTAGTCAGTCCACATTTGGGGAACGGAGAAGGCACACATGAACTGTGTTGTGGGAAGACACAGAGACCACCTGGTTCCAGCTGAATCATGATCTTGATGGTTCTGTCCATTCCCCACATCACAGCCTGAATCTATGACCATCTCTTAGGGTGCTACCCTGATGCAAGCAGGAAAGAAAAAAAAATGTAAGTAATAAAGAAAGTTTGAAGGCAGGAAATACAGTGTGACATTCAGTGGCTTTGAAGATAGCCGCAGCTCTCCCATTCACTGGCCGTCTCATCTACAACCAGTTCTTAAGCTTCCTGAACTTTTTTTTCCCAGTTGTAAATAATGGTAATTAATACCTATGTGAAAGGGTTACTGGAAGGACTATAGTGTGAAGTGATATGTGGAGCGCCGAGCATAGGGCTCGCTAGACGGTAGTTGGAGTGATGGTAAGGTGACGGTTTTGCTGACGCTAGGCAAGGAGAAGGTAGTGGTTCATCCCACCCTGTGCCTTTTACCCAGTGCCTGAGCCTCACCATCGCTGACTCCCCCCTAGATTCCACCCTTCTCTGTTCCTAGCCTTGAACTTAGCCTGAGATGAAGGAGCTCACCTTCCTCCCATCATTCCCATCTTCCACTGCACACGCACTGAATCCTAGAAGATAACAGTGAATAAGACCTATGACCCTGTTCGTGATCCTACCCTGTTAATTACAGGTGGAGAAACCAAGAGTTCCGGAAGGAAATGACTTGTCCAGTGGGTCTTAATGGCCCTCGGAAAGCACCACTTGCTGCAGACTTTCCACCACGTGACTAGGAGAGTAAAAACAAGTGATCTTACTGAACTGACTTGAGAGGAAGTCCAAAGGGAGGGGACCCTACAGTAGTGGTCTGTCCTAAGCGAGCTCGCACCGCTTGTGAGTGCAGTGTGCCTGTGGCCAGCAGGTGGCGCCATACGCCTCCAGATCGCAAAGTGAAAGCTGCGGGATGGAGAAGTTCACTAACTGGTGGAGGGCTCCCTCTGGCACACCCGGAGAGCTGTTTAATAGCCATTATGTTTAGAATATTTAACAAAATATCTGGATCATAAAAATATCTGGATCATCTAAACATTGCTGGGCCGGAAGAATGTCTCTGAAGACTTTTTCATTTGCAGAATGAAATAGCGATGTAAAAGTTCACAACTCTAGAGGGCTTAGGGCAGCAATAGAGAATTATGATTTATTAAGAGTCGACTAGAGCTGAGATGCTTTACATTTGCTTCACAATGAAGCTGAATTAATGTAATTATTCCCCTTCCTACAGATGAGAAGACTGGGGCTTGCCCAACGTCCGTATGCGGCTACGGAGGGCAGAGCTGGTACATATCTGTGTCTTACACGTTTATATTTATTTGCTCATTTATTTTTTTAAGACTTTATTTACTTGGGAGAGAGAAAGAGAGAGTGCGTGCAGGGAGAGAAACAGAGCGAGAGGGACAAGCACACTCCGAGAGCTGAGCTTGGAGCCCGATGCAGGACTCAATCTCAGGACTCCGAGATCATGACCTGAGCAGAGAGAGTTGTCCACTTAACCAACAGCGCCACCGAGGTGCCTGGTATTTGTTCACCTAATCCTTACAACAACCCTGGGAGACAGGAACAACCCACCACCCAAGCACTGGCCCCAGGCTTTCCCCAATAACAGGCCAACTCCTGCCACTGGGAGGGCGGGGGGGGGGGGGGTATAATCCTGACTCTTCCAGTGGCTTTTTTATGACTTTGGCAAGTGACTTAACCTGAGTCTTAGCTTTCTGTTTTAAGATGAGGTTAATAAGAACACAAAGTTGTACAGAGAGAGGATCAATGGGGAAAACATCTGTGAAAACACAGTATTCATGAGAAAGCAAGATTCTCTTTTATGGGATTATTTTTACTGCAAACTTCTGATAGCTTACGTCATAAATAGACGTACACTATGTGTCACCGGATTATTGGTAGTGATGAAACGCCTAAGCGGGCCACAACTGGGAAACAGGGGAGAAGCAGTGTAGACCCTGCTGGAGGGCAATACCACGCTATTAGCCGCATAGATGTGGGCGCTCGGCAGGGTCTTGGACGCGCACTGGGGAATGGAATGTGCTAGGAGCACAGTGGAGCTCATATCCTGGAGGCAATGGACAGGAAACGCTATTGTCAAAGGGGACAGAGGGCATCAGGGGTTCTAAACTAGTCTGGGGCACCAAGGAGAGCCTGTGAGGAACAGATATCATAGTGAAGCCGGAGGACTCAGGGAAGAGTTAACCAAATGATGGGAGGCTGGCAGCGAGGGGGTAAAGATCAAGAGAGGGGAGTTCTCCTGGGACACATCCATAGCCCAGGGTGTGAGAGCACAGTGCATTATAAATCACACTTAAAAGGACATTGTAATGATTTTACACAATGTTCCCCAAGTCCCCACTGAAAGAAGTGTGAACCAAAAATTACACTTTAATTAAAATTCATTCATTCATTCATTCATTCATTCATCAGATGTGTTCTGAGGGCTGATGGTCCCGGCACTGCTAAGGCAAAAGGGATTAAACTATGAAGAAGATAGCCAAGGGGCCCCCTTCGTGGTTTTATTTTCTAATGGAGGGAGGTGGGAAATAAACAAACACGTCAGTCCGTGAGGCAGGCTACAAGAACATGACACAAGGTCAGGAAGGAAATGACTGGTTGAGGGGAGCAACTTTAGAGGAGAAGGAAGACCTCTCTGAGGAGCTAACACTAAGAACTGACCAATGGGAAGGAGCCAGTTATGCAAAGATACAGGAATATTCTAGGCCAGTGGCCCTGAACCTTAGGCACATATGGGCATATGGGCATCATCTAGGGAGCTTCAAAAATTACTGATGCTTGCCGCCCCCCACCTCCAGATTCTGATTTCATTCTGTAGGGAGATAACCTGCGCATTAGGATTTTTCTAGCTTCATGACATTAGCTTTCCTGGAGCTGCTAATATACAGTGAGGCTGAGAACCACTGGTGGGTGTTCGGTGGAAGCAAGAGGAAGTGATTTACAGTCAGTGTCTGATCATCTTTGGTGATAGCACAAGGCTTAGGTTTAATGTCATTTTTTTAATAGTCTGTATTTTTCAGACTTTCACAGCCATGTTGTTTTTTGTTTTGTTTTTTTTTTACAATAATTTTAAGCAGGAGATAACTCAGAGAGAGTACACCATAGTATCCAGGCATCTAGATAAATGGTCTGGGTCTTGCCTGGACCTAGGACATTTGAATTCCAAAGGCTGGTAAACAAATAGTAAGGTGATCTTGGACAAATTACCTAACCTCTCTGGGCTTCAAGTTTTCCTCATCTCAAGAATGAACTCTATACTTCCATGACTCTGTGAATTGGAGCTCTAAGTAAGCAAGTGCCAGCAGAGGCCTGAATCACTAGGAACCTGACTCCATGTGAGGGGATGTCTCTAAATAAGGGCCATCTCTAAATTTCCAGAGTTCTGGAGGATCCCATCAGATGCTTCTTCTGTTTTTTAATGTAGTTTTCATATGAACCCAGTTTCTGGGGTTTTCTGATGCCGGTTCTGCGTGAAACACGGAAAGATGAACCATGCCCTTCCCTCTGTCCCTGACAGTCCCCACTTGGCCGCTCTGCTCTCCCGCCGCTCCCCATACTGCCACAGTGTGTCTCTGAGGCTCTGCGTAGAATCCTCCAGGGCCAGCTGGCGAAAATGCCTCTAGTTGGCCTCTGAAATTTGCCAAGACTCTGCCCACATTTCCCAGAATCATTCCCTTGCCTCTTTCACTTTCCCCTCAAAGCACACAAACCCCAGGAGCCGGGCACTCAGGTTTTTCCTGCAGCCGTACCACATTTTTAAGGACTTTGATCGCAAAGGGAAGAGGAAGGAAAGACAGACTGGGAGTATCTGTTGCTTTTCTGCTCCCTGACCGCCTCTGGCTGTGGCCGTCCACGTGAGGGGCTCACAAGTGGACTGAGGGGTCATGATTTCTGCTAATCAGGACAGCGAGGTGTGGGTGGTACAGTGGGCAGCGAGTCCTGAAGCTGGGTTCCTCTCCGGTCTCTGTCACTTCACCGTTGTATGATCCTCAGAAGGCTCCAGGTTAGAAGAGCCGATTTTGAGGGTCTCTTTCTTTTGAGTTCAGAGTCTTCAGACAGTAGCTCAAAATTTATGCCCTGGAAATCGGCCATGGCTACAAATCAGGACTCTGCTACCAAGCCCCTTAAGGGCCCATTGTTATGTCCTTCCCAGCACACCCCCGAGGGTATGTGCCTGGCCACACGGTGTTGACAGTCCCCTGAGAGCATCTGTTACAAGTGCAGCATCCCTGGGTCCCACTGCAGGCTCTAGAATTAGAATCTTTAGGAGCCTGAGGGAATTCCAAAGACCTGTACGCTGGAACTGGCTTTCTAATGAGCAGTGCAGTCAGTGAACAACATATCCTCAGAGATCATTTTTGCCTCTAAAAACAAATCTGCTTCATTGCCACCTGCCAATGAGTTTGTGGCTACAAGCAATAATCAAATCATCTACTACAAAGCCATCTTCTTCTTGCCAATCTGGGGACAGTGCGACTCCTGATGGAGTGGGCTGACAGGTTTCTACCTTGACAAGGTAATTCCTGCTCCCAAGTCTTTCATCAACCTGATCCTGGGACCGAAGTTCCCGGCAATTAGCTGTTCCTTGCTATTGATGCTGGGGCTTGGAGCGGGCAGAATTTCCTTTCAGAAGTGACTTCTCAAGGCTGAAAAGCACAAGGCAGAATGACGTGCCTAGGGATGCCCTTCCATGCTCTGGGTCCCTTCTAGATTGGAAAGTCACCCTAACTCCACGGGCTGGCCTGTGGCATATTGTTCATGCCACATTGGACTTAATGGCAGCTCTTGCTGTGATTTGGGGGCAGGAGGGCATTGCTGCCAAAGAGATACCGAGGCAGGGATGTTTTTAAATGTCTTGAAATTCTACTTTACAGCGCTTAGGATGCTGCCGGCGAAAAGACCCCTGGCTCATAGTGGCCACCAGGAATGTCTTTCTCTCGGAGTAAGAGGATGCTGGGCTTCGGAGGAGTTTGTAACCTGTAGCTGAGCAGGGAGAAGCACCAGGTCTGTAAGAGGAGCACTTCAGAGCTGTGGGATTCTTTTCTGATCCCTCTCTGCCTCCCTCAGCTTCGCCCTAGGCCCTGGGCGATCTGACCTTGACAGGAATGTGTCACTGCATCTTTCTCTCTCTGATTTCTTTCTTGTCTCTCTTTTTTTCTGGCCCTAGCTTTTCTATCTGCCTTCCAGAATCGCTCTGACATAGGCCCTTCCTGCTTCCTATGCCCCCGTTTTCTTTTTCAGCCTCCAGCCCTCTACCCTTGGCACTCCTCCAGCCGCCTCCCCTCTCTCCTGGACAGACGCAGTCATCGCTGGCTCCGGAGAAGAGAAGCCTGGGATCTCGGGAGGCAGGGGAAGACTGCTCAGGGCCTGCGGAAAGGGGTGGGAACCCCCGGAGCGCCCCCCAGAGGCTGTCCGTGCTGACCCCAGCAGGAGGCCGGGGCAGAGTCTGCATAGAGAGTGGGAGACAGGGGAGCCCAGTAGCGGTCAAATTCTCAGGTTCCTCCCCAACTCTCACCCCGAATTACTGTCATCTCGGGGAGAGCGACTTGCCTCGTGCGTGCAGGGTCCCGTGCACCCCCCGCCCGGGCAGGGGAGCCTGGCCCACGTCCCGCGCGCTGCCCCCCCCCGCCCCCCACCCCCGGCTGCGCCCTCCCCGGGTGCGGCGGCCCGCGGACCGCGGGGCTGAGCGGGAGCCGGCTCCGGCTGTCTGCGCGCCGCGCTCCAAGGCAGCGGGTGAATGGCCGGCATCCAGCCCGGCCGGCAACTTGAAAATAAAAATAAAACAGAGGGAAAAGAAATAAATAATAAGGAGCGCGCCAGAAAGCCAAAGAAAATACAATCGCCAGGCCCGAGCGGGCTGGGAGCCTGCAGCCGGCCCTGGGCCGCGGGCCTCTGGCACCGGAGGCGGCGGGCCCCGGTGCCCCCCCCCGGCCACCCCCTGCGCGTTTCTGTCCTAATTGAAGAAACACAATCCCCGGGGCTGCGCCGCGACGCGCCCCGCGGCCGCCGGAGGCCAGAAGGGGCCGCTGGCTGCCGGCTCCGGCCCGAGCACGCCCCCGCCCCGCCACAGGGCCCGGCTTGTTCTTTGTGCCGGCAAATATTTATTTTGGTTCAAGTGGACGCCTTTCCACAAAGACCACCTGGTTGTAATCAATAACACCTATTTTCAGATAATCTGCAGCTCTCTAGGCAGAGCCCACGGCACTCACCCAAACAGAGACCTTTTCAAAGGGCATTTTAAATGGGCTGGATTCAGAGCGCTGGAGGAGGGACGCGGGCCGGGGGTGAAGGGAGGAGGGGAGGGGAGCCGCGGACCTGGGTGGTCAGGCCCCGCGCTGGGCCCAGGCGCTGCTGCCAGGTGGCCCTCTCCCCTGGGACCTCGATGGGGGCGGGGAGAGCTTCCAGGAATGTTTCTCAAAACAAATGAAAACCTTTCTTTGGTGAGCCAAACGTTGCTGGAGAGGTAGGCTTCTAGAAACTTCCTCTTCCGCCCCAAAGAGCATCAGCTTCTCAAATCGGGGTTTGGGCATGAAGCAGAGCCAGGGGTACCTCACAATGGCGGGCCTCAGAGGAGCTGCCTGGCCTCCCATCCCTTCCTTGTTACCTGAGCCTCAAGCGGAGAGCATCTCCCGGGACAGCCACTCAAGCAAGAATGCTGCTCATCACCTACCTGGGCCTGGGACGGTTCAAGGCAGGGCATCCAGCCTGGACTGAGCCGGGTCAAACCCTGTGCTCATGGGCCTTACATTCCAGTGGGGAGAGATGGAAATAGGTCAAATACTCAAGAGAGTGAGGGTAATTCCAGGGAGACACTTTGAAAACTGTAAAGTGCTTTGTGTTCCAGTTCTGAGGTGAAACAGTTTCCTGGGCCACTTTCTCTCCTCTGTGGCAGGAGATGAGTTCCAATGGGGGGGAACCCCAGAAGAGTCAGCAGGTGCGGAGAGCTCCATCACATTTCAGGTGGAAACAGCAGGCCTGTGTTCAAGTCCACCCACTAGGGTAATTCCAGAGCCTTGGAATCCTCGACCCGCAGTCGGGGCCAGTAGCCCCCTTTTCTCTGCGTTGCTGTAAGGATTAGATGAAGACTGCTAATATACGTCACTCAGTGTTACTTCTTTCCTCCCCGCAAAAGGCCACGTTTGAGTCCCGTGGCCATGCAATATTCTGGAAGCTGATGCTGGGGGCAGCTCTCAGAGGAGGTGCTGGGCTGGGTCGCTCCACACTCACTATCATCCTGACCGTGGCAGTAGGGGTGGCCTCGGCCAGCCAGTCTGGGTGCCTGCTATGCCCACAGCTGCACTTGGGGAAGAGCCTGGCCACCACCCTTGGGCCCAGACCCAAGGACAGCTAAGCCATGAGCTTCAAGGAAGCCTTGAGGGGCTCAGAGTGGGTGAGTAATTAGCTTAGCAAGTAAATAACTGGGCAGTTCTCACTCAAACTTTTTTTTAAAGACCTTTTCTTGGTGGGGGGGGAGGTAGGGGCAGAGGCAAAGGGAGAAAGAAACTTTAGCAGACTCAGCACTGAGCATAGAGCCCCGTGAGGGACTCCATCCCCCGACCCCAAGATCACCGCCCAAGCCGAAACCAAGAGTTGGCTGTCCAAATGCACCACCCAGGCACCCGTCTCAAACATTTTGACAAGGAATATGGAGAATTGAAACATATGGCCATGAAAGAACACAAGAGAAGATGTGAAGAAGGTATCTTTGCCATGGGAACTGAGAAGAATCTTCTCTTGAATTCCTTGGGCTCTAGTCGCTCGCTTGTTCTAGGGCTCCCTGGGGCTGTCTGCCCATTTTTGCCACATACGTGTCACCCTCAACGCCATGGGTGTTTCTGAGTAAATTTCCAGTACTTCAGGAACCCTGAGCTAGTGCTTGTCCCTTACAACGTAAAGCCTACCTTCCATGAGGTCTGTCTACATAATGTAAGGATGTTTTGTCACCCTGTGTGGCCAGAGGGGTGGGGGGCTATAATGGGCATAAGGGTATGAAAACCCTGTAGAGAAAACCATCCAAAAAAGTTGTCCTTTCTCAGTTAGTAAGGGCCTCCAAGCTGTCATCCCCAGAAATAACTTCTCATATCCTAATGCTGTTTTCTCTGTCCTTGGAAATGGCTCAAAAGAGGGGACAGGATTGATATACTTCGTCCTTTGTGCTGTTTGGGCCTGGCTGGGGCTGAATTTATGTGACTGTTCTTCATCAAGAATGTGGCTTTGTCCGTCCAATGAGATGTCCTCAGCATGGATTATTAGCTTGGAGCTTGCTGAGAGATTAAACTTGGGCTCAGACAGCCCAGTGGGGGTTGATGGCCCAGGAAAGATTACGATAAGGAAGGGGTGAGGGACAGGAAGAAGGGTGGTGTCCTGGAATTTAGGATAATTGAATTTGCTGTGTAGCCAGCAGTTATGACCTGGGTCATCCACTGGATCTTTGGTCGTAAATCCACGAAGACCAGGAAATTCCAGGGTTAGGCCAGTCTTTCCATTTTTTCTCGGAGATGAAGATGGTTGAGGATTTAGAGATGAATGGTTTTCACCTTCCTAAAGATGCTATGACTCTGAGTAAACTGATATTTTTGCATTTGGATAGTTAAATCTGTGACTTAGAAGCCAAGCTATCAGTCCCTCTGGCTTTTCGTCGTAGTTTCTCCCAGAAAAACCAGCAAGACCTGCCATATAAAGGACATTGTCTACCTGCTCTGATTACCCGAAGTGCTGGAGGTGAAGTAGATTTCCTCCAGGGACCTCCTGCTTGTGAATTTCGAGACCTTCTTTTGACTCCAGTTTTTTCTCCGATACCTTTTGGGCATTTGCTAAGGCAAAGCTGTGGAGCCATCTGTAATGAACTCATCAAACTGAGTAACTGATCTCCTGAAATCTAGATATTTCTTGCAACGGTAAGACTTAATCTAAGTACACAGTGTAGGCAAGTGATTCACATGGCATCTCCAGAGTTTTCTGGAAACCCTACAAATACTGGGGATATTCTTCTTGGAATGAACCGAGCCTCCTATAGGTAAGGGGCTTACTTTTTCTAACAGAATGTAAGTGTCCTAAGCATGAAAAGCAGCTTGAGGAAGATTAGTCTTTGGCCACACAGCTTACCATGGGGATTGAAATCCCTGCTCTCCTCTGCTCTCTCTTTACCCCCATCCGACCAAAGTCTTTGAGGGTGGGCTTTGAGCACAAGTGACAAGTCTAGGCTTTGGTTGCTGGATTGAAACCACTTACAGAACTGGATCCCTTGGAGTGTTGTGTCTTGGATTCTGATCAAGTAATCACGTTAAGGATTCAGTGTAAAAAAGAAGATTTGAGTGTTCTCTTTTGAAGGCAGATTTAAACTACAATCCAATTAACTTTGCTTTTCGGAATTGGGGGCACGTTTGGATTTTTTCCCTATAGACCACATTCTTTTGGATAGAAAGTTGGAATTCTCCACTCTTTTTTAAATGTTTTAAATTTTTTTAAAAAGATTTTTTAAAATTTATTTGGCAGAGAACGATCACAAGAAGGCAGAGAGGCAGGCAGAGAGAGAGAAGGAAACAGGCTCCCTGTTGAGCAGAGAGCCCGATGTGGGCCTCGATCCCAGGACCCTGAGATCATGAAGTGATTCGAAGGCAGAGGCTTAACCCTCTGAGCCACCCAGGTGCCCCTGAATTCTCCACATTTTAAAGGTTTCAAGGTGAATGTCTTATAAATATTAGTTTCCGAGTAGACCTATGTTCTATTTTGATGTTTTTTTATGACAAAACTTTGAGTTACTCAGAAAACCACTAGATACATAGAAGTTCCTCAAAAAGACAAAGGCAAAGCAAAGGAAGGGAGAGTTGTCAGGAAAAGCTGAGGTATCTGGAAAGTATCGCTAGAATATATGTGATGCTTGATTAAACATTTCTGAAAGTCAGAGCCTCGAGACAATGTAACAATCAGTGGGGGAAGGAAATGCTACATCTTCTGGGAAAACACAGTTAATAACAGACACTGACTTGGTAAAAACTTGCCAGCAAATTATAACAGTGCTCTGGTCTTATACGTAAACTGTATCTCTCATGTTTTTATTTTCTCTGCGTGCGTTTGAGACTTAACCAGAAAGGCTCAGTGCCGACACCTCACCCTGCCTCCCAGACCTGTTGAGCCCCCCCATGCTCGGACATTTTCTGGCTGGCAGGTGCAGTCTGACAAAGACACATGTATCAGCTCCTTCTCAAAAGCGAGGCGCTTGCTAGGCGCAAGGAATTAAAAAGAAAACATTAGACCAGCCGTTCCTGCCCTTCATGTCCTTCTAGTCTAATGGAGGACACAGACCTCCAAATACAAATAGATCCTGTGTCTTAGCACCACTGAGTAACCAAAAGTAAAAGGTTGATTCCATTCTTTACCTTTATCTCTACCAAAAAACACTTATGGCATATCCCAGAACATTGTTTCTCCACAGTGGCTGTCCATATCTCCCCCCCCCTTACCAATTCTAGCCTTATCCCCTGGATACCTAGTACAAGATTATTTGTTTCATTTTATATCCACCCCCAATTAACTCCCCCCACAAAATACTTGTTAATCACAAAGAGAAAAGAGTGTCTAGACAGTGGACAAGACCGGAAGACACCACAACACGAACTTGATCAATAACGGGATAAATGGAAAGCGTGTGCCACACAGTGCATGAAGACAGCATCACTCTGTGATACTGCCGTTGGAGACGCCTAGCCTAGCTCTAATAACGGAGAAATACCAGACAGCTCCAAATGGAAGGTCATTCCACAAAATAACTGGCCTGTTATTCAACGTTGTCAATGTCACTTAAAAATCAAAGACTTGGAAGTGTTGCAGACTAAAGAAATGGGACAATTAAATATAATAGGGATTATGAAAGAATCCTTTTGCCACAAAAGGCAATAGTAGGACAATTAGCTAAGAGCGAATGGTGCCTAAAGATTCTGTGGTAGTAGTTCGTCTCTCTTAATTTTCTGATTTTTCACGATCGTATCAGATTATGTTGAAGAACATTGTTGTGTGTAGGAAATTCACACTGAGGTATTTGGGTGTGATAGGGCATCAGGTTGGCAACTTACTCTCTTGAGTGTCTCAACAAAAATGTTCCCTGTAGACTCAACTTTTCTGTAAGTGCATGATTGTTTCGAGCTTTGACAATTTTTTAAAATTAATATAGTATGTTCATAATAGACACAAAAATTGAGGAGTGTGATTTAACTCTATGATATCAGAGAAGAACAGAGAGCTACTTACCAAGACAAGATCTTGTATTTCCATAATTCTTTTCAACATGAGGAACATTTTCACTTGTCGTATCTTATTTAACCCCTTTGATAACCTTGTTCAATTTGGACTATAATCTTCATTTCATAGATGGGAAAATCAAGCTTAGTTATCGTACGTTATCATGAGGAGAGTAGCGATGTCGGGCTTCCCACCCAGGTCTCTCTGACTCTGTTCCTGTTCTTTATTCTCTCAACATCTAAGGATGGACCCACTCCTGTGTGCCTGCCACCACAGCAAAAAAACAAACAAAAAAACAAAAAAACACAAAACCCAAACCCAGTCTCTTCTCTCCTGGAATGTTCAGGCTGCTTTGGGTCTGCAAACAATCTACAACCAAGCTTACTAAGCATAAAATCCCAGCTCCCAGCTCTATTTCTTAGCTGACTTAAAAACCCAACCCAGCATTTCTGACAAAGGGCATTTTTAGCATTCTTTCATAACAATCTCATTTTATTTGTAACATCCTGCAGCTTGGCGGCCTGCTCTGAGGACTGTAGGTGGACACAGAGAGCCAGTGAAGGGCAGAAGCCCAAGTGGGACACAATGAGGGCCACCTGGAGATGGGGAAAACACAGGGGGTCTCCGGAAAATCCAGTTTACTCCCTCTTTTCATTCATTTGGGAACTGCCTTCTTGACCACCAAACAACATCTACCTTGCACTCAGTTCCCCCCAATAATTAGTGCTCACCGGTTACTGAGGATTTAATAGTTCTTGGAAAAAACCTAGCAAATACTAGCAGGTAACAGTGATTGTTATACTTTCTGTATAGTATTTAATAAAGGGTTTTCCACATGCATCATCTAGTACCTTACAGAAACTCTTGCAGGAGACATTATGCAGCTCCCCAATTCGGAGGTGCAGATGAGTTGCCCAGTAGGAGGAAGGGTCAGAATTTGAACTGGGGACCCCTGGCATTACATCCTTGCTCATTTATCTACCTAAATTGCCTCCCTCCTCCCGCTAAGAAAACACAGGAGGTAACTAACTCAGTTAAAATCCAGAAGGTTAGTTTAGCAATTGTAGGTAAGTGAGTGGTCTCACTGGAAAGTTTTTCTGTTTCCCCTTAGAGCTTTTAAGCGAAGTGTAAATTGACTATGTGCTTAGGAATTTACCAGCTCAGACAGACTGAAACAATTAGACAGGAGGCCAAGTCAGAGTGAAAGAGGGAGACAGACCCCAGGCACGTGAATAGACATTCCTTTCAAAAAGCTTCTCTCCATATCCTTTTTCAATTGGCTGAAGCCCTAGAGGTTTGACTGGCTAAACCACTTCCTCTTACAAGTGTCTGCCCTCCCTCCCAAGGGAGCCTGGGATTTGTAGTCCTGAAATCAGCCGACCTTCCATAATCCTTTAGCGGGACTCCCTGGCTGCAGGAGCTCGGTGTCAATTTCGGTAGCTTTCTATATGATGAAGTATCTAGTGTGCTTTTTGTGAAACACCAGTCTGGTCCTGGGTAAGAGTTGAAGTCTCTGTTTATTCACCAGAATCCAGTCTCCCGGTCCCCCTCATTCTAGTTCTTTATTACCTCCCTTCTCTACCCTATTGATACTGAGCACGATTTCACTGCCTCCTCCTGAGGGTGCACTGGGCACAAGCCCAGCTACACAGCTGAGGGTGGGGGAACTTCGAGGAGGAGATCGCTAGATAAGTGTGGGAATGGGGCTGAACAGCAGGAGAGCCATGCCCAATGGTTGTTCCCCAGAGTGGCACCTTTTCAATAGTTTTTCTTTTTTCTTTTTAAATATATATATTTATTAGAGAGAGAATGTGACAGAAAAGAGAGAGATCATGAGCAGAAGGGAAGAGTAGAGGGAGAAACAGGCCTCTTGCCAAGCAGGGAGCCCGACGCAGGGCTCGATCCCAGGACCCTGGGATCATGACCTGAGCCAAAGACTGACACTTAACTGAGTCACCCTGATACCACTTCAGTAGGTTTCCAGGTAACATATTTACATGATGGTTGTTGATTCAATAGGTATTTGAGGAAGTGGAATGTGAAACTAGGGCCACAGACCATTTACAGAAAACACTGCATTTTGTTTTGTTTTTCTTTGCTTTCTAAGCCCTTGCTAACCACCGCCTTGGCCCGGCAGGACCTAGGCTTAAGATAGATCTTTTTTTTTTTTTTTTTCATTTATTTGTCAGAGAGAGATAGCACAAGCAGAGGGAGAATCAGGCTCCCCACTGAGCAAGGAGATTGACACAGGATTCAATTCCAGGACCCTGAAGTCATGACCTGAGCTGAAGGCAGTCACTTAAAAGACTGAGCCACCTAGGGGTCCCAGGATAGGCAGATCTTCCTTTCTACCCTGGTGTTCTGGAACTTCTTGATCTCTGCTCTAAACCAGTCATACCCCATCTGAGGACTCACACTTTAGCATTATGCATGGACTAAATAAACACATTTGATTGCATGCAGATGTTAGCGGTTGAATTTTAAATATGATCATTTTTAAATTGAATTTCTAATAGTCATTGACCACTAGAAATGTTGTAAAACAATAGATATAGAATATACAGCTTCCTTTGTGTGGGAGGCAGCAGTACTTTCTGACGTTAAAAACAAAAACAGAAAAAAACAACGAAAAGAACAACCTCCTCTTCAAAAGTGCTATTGACTAGTGTGCTAAAGCTTGAGAAAGAATAATTTTCACGACAACCGTTCCCGGGTTGACCATGATCCCCTCTGCTTGACACGCGCTGTGCATTAGACAGAATGATCGTCATAGCATGGGTGCAGATGGTCGATCGGGAGAAATACTGAACGAGCCGCCAGGACGGCGAAGAGCCTGTTAGTCCTCTGCCATGAGTCAGCTGGATGCCCTGGAGTAAGCTGGTAAACCCTAAATCTGGGCATTACAGGAGACTTGAGTGCCAGCCTTCATTCCACACAGATGCTTAGGAGGAGGAAAGGCTGTCTTGGTCCTGTCAGTGAGGCACCGATGTCCCAAATGCGGAAGCACTGTTGGGAGCAAATTCAAGGGGCAAGGTTTGGCCAGAATGTTAAGACTTCGGTAGAGGTGATGGACCCAGGACGGTGTCTGACTAGAGGATACAAAGAAAACTTCTTAAAAAGATGATCTGCCATTCTTCCTAGAGTAGCAAGAAATACGCACCTCTTTCTTCCCTAATGATTGCTTTGCACATTTCTGAACTGATGGAAAACTGCTGGGCTGGAATGGACCTTTTTAGAATTCGGCTAGACTATTCTGGAACATATGTGACCTTTATCATTTCTCTCTCTATGCATGGGTCACGAACACCAAGTTTTTATTTTCTCCTTTCTTAGAAGTCACTAGAAAACCCATACAGATGTATACACAAATACTCATTCCTCTGAAGACTACCTTTCTTGTTGAGTGTTGACAGTGAGATATACACAAGACAAAGAACGTAGGAGGGAAACATTAGAATTGTTTCAATTTATTTTTATATTGCTCTTGAGAATTTCTGTTTTGTGTTTGTTTTGTAATATAAATAGCAATAATAATTGCTGTATATGATTTATAAATCAGTGGTTATATATTGAGATATGACTTAACACATTCCTTTTTAACGGTAGGGTACCATTTAAAAAAAAATGGAGACCAACGTTCTGGAACACACCTCACTTCATTTAGGTAGACATGTCCAGAACGCACTCAGTGCTACCCAGGGAAGATGTCACGAGTCTCATTTCTCATGCCATCAAGGATTTTCCAAGCCTCATTCATTCTTATCATAAAATAGAGGAAATGAAAACCAGCTACCTAGCAAAGTGAAGCGATTTGAAGCAAGTTTCTTCCTTGGAAGGAACAATCTCCATGGACCATAAGATCCTGCCCTGGGGCCAGAGGAAGCCAGGCCATCTTCTCTGCTGCTGGAATGTCAGGAACATGGCCGCTCGGGTTTCAGGTGCACAGTGGATGGAACAGAGTGAAGCCTAGTGGACAAGGGTCCATCCTAGACGGAACTGTCTGCTTTGTTCTGGTTCTTGGACACAGATTAACCACAGCTCTGGTGTCACTCTAAAAACCCTTTTAGGCTGGAGGAAGATTTCAATAACATTTTAAAAGATCTCTGCAAATGTCCTCAATAATGTGAAGGGTAATTAAAGTATCAACTTGCCTGGGCCACTGGGTGCCCAGGTCAAACATTATTTCTGGGTTTGTATGTGCAAGTGTTTCCAGATGAGATTAACATTTGAATCTGTGGACTCAGTGAAGTAGATTGCTTTCCCCAAGGGGCAAGACATCACCCAATCCACGCAGGGTCTGAACAGAACAAAAGGCACAGGAAGAAGGAATTCCCTTCTTTGCTTCCTGCCTGCCTGCTTGAGGTGGGGCATTTTTCCTCGCTTTGGACTAGGATTCCTACCATGGGCTTCCCTGGATCGTAGGCCTTCGGGCTCACACTAGAACACATCGCTGGTTTTCCAACGTCTCCAGTTTGCTGACAGCGGATCGTGGGACTTTTTGGCTTCCCCGATTGTGTGAGCCACGTGTTCATAGTAAATTTCCAACCAATACTGTACCTTTTATGGGTTCTGTCTCTCTGGAGAACACTGACTAATACAAACAACAATAAAAAACCACACCGATTTTGTGCTTTCTGCTTTCTGGCAGCACGTACACGTGAAAAAGTCTTTATGGTGCAAGAGTTTCAATTGGGAACTTCCCCTGGGAAAACCTTTGACCTAATGAGGGGTAAATAAGACGACCATGTCCTCAGTTCTGAGAGAAGAAGGCACAATTTATTTAGTCAAATTATTTTACAACATAGTCTTCATTGACAGCTGTCAGCTTAACACTTAATATAGTTTTTAGAAAGTCAATGATTACTTGCAAAATTATATATATTTTAATATCTAAAAATATATTGCATATATAGGACAGGAAAATCCCTCGTATCCACAAGGGAAAGTTTGCTTGTTTTTTTCAAAGTTGTGATTATTGCATTATGGTTATTTACAAACATTTCCAAAGCAATAAAGATTTGAATGGGTTGTCTTTACCTGCTCGTGCACACCCATTAAATACTGCCCGGTGCTTCCCTTTCTAGTAAAGTCAGTGACTCAAACGTCCTGTTTTCTTTTTAGCAATAGTCACGTTACGCTTTTTAAAAAACCAGCTATAAAAACGTACAAACAGCCCAAATGTACAGATTGACAGAAGATGTACAAATTACATTTAAAAAAATAACGACCGATTTGATAGTAAAATTGTCTTTGTGACCGAGGTCAACTCGTTTATTTATTCTTTTTACTTTTTTTTTAATTATCTATTCTTAATACTGTGAGATATAGGAAAATAACTCTGCATAATTTATACAGTAAGTTGCCTTCTGATTGGTTTGGCCCTGGACTGGCGGTCTGGCAAACGCACAGCGCTTGCGGATCTGCTTGTGTTCAGAAATCCCTAAGACTTTTCCAAGTTCTGGGACCCACTGTCATTACTTAAAAAAAAAAAAAAATTAATTCTCTGCCTTTCAGTAATGTCTGCATTGGCATTAATACTATATCTTGGCTATTTCCAGAGAGGTTGGTCAGCCCAGCACATACTGCCCACTGAGGGAGATTCTGCAATGACCACAGCTTGTTAAATACCCACACATGTTCTTTTTGTTAAATTCCAGTTGGGTGAAAACTTCACTGGCCTTCCAACCAATGTTCCAGTTGCCATCCACTGAATCAGGTGCTCCTAAAATAAAGTTCTAAGCTTCCTGCCTCTATTTTTGCTCAGACTCAAACCAGAGCATTAACTGGTTAAGTCCCTGATTCTTTATCATACTGAACCCTACAAGGTCCATGATGAGACCCGTGTGTTGCTAAGAAATTGCTTTGGTCATAAAAATATAAAGAAAATGTAGGTTTCTTTCCTACAACCATGAAACAACCATTCCAGTAATCTAAATATTCAACTCAGAAGAGGAGAGCAGGTTGAGATTCCAAACTGGTGTACTGGCCCAAAAAAACACCGATCTCTTTGTTCAAGGTAGAGGAATCAGAAGTTACCAACATGAAACACAACACAACAAAACACAAAAAGCGATTGTTTTTTAGAGAACCAACATTTATCCAACAAGAAAGAGCATCCAGTTTTGTTTTCCTTTCAAGACCACATATGTCCTTTGGAGTCCAAAGTATCCCAGGAAGTGTGAGGAAGGGGGGGGATTCCGGTAGAAGGCCACCGACGATTAAGCTTCTAGTAGTAGCTGCCTAAGTGTGAGGGCACGTGGGTGTTGGGATGGCGGGGGACATTGGGGTTGGGGTAAATCCCACCTGTTGGGGAGGTCCAGTATTGCGACGCTGCTCCAAAGAAGCTAGAGGAAGTGACCGGCATGGAGGTTGGGTGCGGAGGGACAAAGTTCACCTTCTGTTGATGGGCGTGGTAGGAGGGCATGTAGGAGATGTCGGAAGGGTACTTGTACATGGACGACTCAGTGGGATGGGGCTGCAGAGCCTGCGCGATGCCGTGGAAGTCAAATTTGTAGGCATACCGCTTTCCATGCACTTTGGTCATAATGTTTTTGTCATAGTAGTATCTGAGGGCCCGGCTCAGCTTGTCATAATTCATGTTGGGCTTGCTTTTCCGCTCCCCCCAGCGCCGGGCCACCTCATCGGGGTCCGTCATTTTGAACTCGCCGTTGGTCCCCTCCCAGGTGATGCAGCTGGCGTTGGCGCTGTCGGAGAGTAGCTCGAGGAGGAACTGCCAGAGCTGGATCTGCCCGCTTCCTGCAGGCCGCGAGGCAAACAGCAGAAGACAGAGCAGCTCAGCCCCGGGGGGTCGGAACCCGGTTCCCTAAGATGCCAGGATCCTCCCGCCCTTCGCAAGAGACCCGCTGTCCCCTGTCACATTCAGAATCTACTGCTCCTGGCGGCCCCAGAGCTGTATGATCTGGGGAAAGCCTCTTCCCACCCTTTTGGGCAAGATTTTTGCGTCTCTTCTTCTAGAAAGACCCGAATTGCTGTCTCGTTTCTACCCACTGATGAAGTCCCCCCAGAGGTTCCCTGTCAGTGTAAAAGGGAGTCCAGGCCAGGAGACCACAACCAGAGTCACAGGGAGAAGGTGTGGCCCAGGTGTCAGGCTGAAGGCATCTGGAATGTTCCTTAGCAGAGCCCCAGGGCTTGGCACTCAGCTCTAAGTCTGACAGAGAAGAACTTGGGCGGGGAGGAAAATAAGAGGAGAAGGAGCTGCGTGCCTCCTCCCCACCCCAAGGCCCCCAAACAGGAATGGCCAGGCACTAAAGAATGGGCCTGCCCACCCTGGGATGTGAAGGTGTGGGCTTCACTACCGCAAAGGGCCGGTCAGCTCACACCCTTCATGGTCCTGGTCTAGAACTCATTTGAGAGTAATTTTTAATAACGAACCCTTAAATGACATTGTCAGATTTCTTTTATCTGCAACTTTTCAGGGACACGCCTCTTTCATAAGGCTCTCAGATAACCACAACCCTTTCTGAAGTTAGAATAAAACACCTTTGGAACATCTGTTCATGTGTGACTTCCATGAGGACCATAACTACTGAGAACTCATTAGAACTGATCCCCTTGCCCCCTTAATCTTTCCCTACAAAAATTTCTACCTAAATTTCTACCTACCTAAAATTTCTACCATTTATTACTAATCTAAGCTTCCGTGAAGACAGGCAGTGCTAATATGTTTGTTTTCCAGAAGGAGCCTCGGCTAATGGACATACCTCCGACCTACTTGTACACTAGAGAAGCAGATGTTGACCATCTCAACGGGGAGAGCACGTGTTACTTCCTAGTCAGACGTCTGCACTTAGGGCAGTGGTCTCTATGACCTCACAAAGCTACGGAACATTCTGGAAAGAAAAACCTTGCAGGCCGAAATAAACTCACCAGGATTGGCTAGGCGACTGCTGGTCGGGCCCAGGATCTGATATGGATCTGAGGAAACAAAAAAGGAAATTAGCTTCACTGTTATTAAAAATATAAAAACAGCAGCATTAATAATAAGAATATCCCCAGGGGGTTATACTTTTATTTCAATATCATAGAAAAAACGGATTTCAGAAAACTTTACTGCTTTTATGTGCAGACCTCAAAGATCTGGAGCGGTTCGGGTTTCCATCCCTATAATTACAGAAACATAGGGTACCAGAAGCATCATCTTTTTTTCATATTCAGTGTCTAAAATTTGTAGATAATACTTTCATTGCCTAAAACAGAATCATGAAAACTTTTGGAAAGAAGCTGGCTAACAGTCATCATGACTCAACCGAAGGAAGCCTTTTGAAATGGATTTAAAGAAAGGTTTAATGACTCCTGGTCTTTGCAGCTCTTTACGTCTCTCTGGTTTGGTGATATAGCATAAAAAACACATGCTTGGAAATGAGGCAGCCTGGGTTCTAGCCCCAGTTACGTTACAAACTAAATAGCCCATTGGACAATCTCTTCTCCCTTCTACTACCAAATTCTGGTCCCTTCAGCTTGGAAATGACAGCAGTAGCCAGAATTTGTATTTGAGCCATAAAATGACTATTCTACCTCAGTCTCTGTAAAACTGACATGATTATTTAATCATAAAAAAAATCTTTGCAATGTCGGCCTCATGTCCGTTTTTGCAGGTCAAGAAATCATGGCACATAGCTGGATCATAACTCGGCCAGGTTGTCAAATGTTTGATACAGTTTTATTATTTTTTTACTTACCCTTGCAATTTTTAAAAAATCATCATGATTTGGGGGTTTCTGCTTACAACCATGAATTGACCTGAAAAGCCCTGAAGGCTGCTGAGTGTACCCTTCTGCGTTCACACACCCACACAATATGAAAACGGAAACACTTTGGGCAGGTAATG
Organism: Spilogale gracilis; assembly: GCA_004023965.1. Lineage (NCBI taxonomy): Eukaryota > Metazoa > Chordata > Mammalia > Carnivora > Mephitidae > Spilogale > Spilogale gracilis. The sequence goes on along the minus strand of PITA01000195.1, from coordinate 265,811 downwards.
CCTAATTTTATTGTCGGCGGGAATTCTTTAAATCCACTATATCAAATCCTGTCTGGCTTTTGTGTTTCACTCAGCACTTTCTTTCTCAACCTTCCCAATGACATGTAGGTCCACTCTCTATTGCCCTGCCTTCAGTAGAGATGGAACACAATGTTTATCTGTCTCCAAGCCAGTGGCTTGACCAGAACTCAATCTCAGTGTGTCACACAGAGAAGACAGAGCTGGGCTTGGAAGTGGATATGACCCCTGTCTTCAGATACAGGAAGGAACTTCCTACACAACGGGAGGAAGGCTTTCCAGAGGGCAAACCAGAAAGCTGGATGGCAGCTACGAGGGGCACTTTGGCTCCAAGAGTGGAAATGAGCCTAGAGGGGTAGTGAATTCCTTGTGGTTATAAATATTCAACTAGAGGTGAGGTAATCATCAGACAGATGTCACAGAAGGATGTGATAGACCTAGTATCACTCTGATACCAAGAGTTTCCAATTCCATGGTTTGAGAAGTTCCCCTGTCTAATTTGTTAAGTAGACCCATCAAGGGATGGGAGTAGGCTCTAGAAGAAAGGTTTTGTGAAGCCTGAAAGGTCTGGACAGCAGCTCTGGAGCCTGTGGATTAGAGCCCTAGTTCTCTCATAAGCCAGATGTGTGGCTTTTGGCAAATTACTTTCCCTCTCTGGGACTCAGTTTCTTTATCTTACAAAATGAGGCATTGGAACATTTAGTCTTTACATTCATTTTTACCTCAGATGTGTAACAGATCTTTACCTGGTTCTAATGCCTGCTATTTTTAATTCACAGAGCTCTTACAAGGAGTCAAATAGGGACTCTTTGTGAAAGAGAAAAATGAGAACAAATACTGTATATTGATTCAATCCTCCTCAGTTGACCACATGGAATCAACAGGGGCATAAAGAGCAAAGGAGGGATTACCCATCCCAGACAGGTACCTGGTTGGGGCCTTTGTTCAGTATTCTTGCTCATTGCTTGCGCTCCTGCAAGTGGGGGGCCTGTGGGGGGAAAGAGATAAGGTGAGTGGGGTCACTCTCCATGAGGGCAGAGAAGCATCTTGTTAAAAGCCCTCTACAGGGTGTTTCCTCATTCATGTCCTCATTCACCCACTCTCTACTCACTCATTTTATTTAATAAATATTTATCTAGAGGGGCATCTGGGTGGCTCCATCAGCTGAGCACCGGACTCTGGGTTTCGGCTCAGGTCACGGTCTCAGAGTCGTGGGATCCAGCCCCGGGTCAGGCTCCACACTCAGTGGGGAGTCCGCTGGAAAGACTCTCTCTCTCCTTCTGCCCCTCCCCCCACTCGCTTGCTCTGTCTCTCTCTAAAATAAATAAATCTTACAAATCTTATAAATATTTGTCCGGATTTTACCAGTGCTGGCAGTGTTCTTGGCGGTAAGGATTCAGCAAGGAACCAGCAGTTCCGGTAGAATTCACATTCTCACGAGGAGACAGTGAGGAACCACAGCAAACACACAACCAGCGGGCCTAATGCTACTGCTGCTGTGAGCTGCATCTTTAAGCAGGACATTTCGAGGTTCTTCACAGGACGGTGACCTGGGAGCGAACGTCACCTGCTTGTCGTGGTTCCATGTTTTGTGAGTTCCCCTCGTGGAACCTCTCACATACAGCCTTTCCACTCCAGTCATAGCTTCTCCCTCCGAGACCTACAAGGCTCCTCACGCAGTGTATGGCTTATGTGTCCTCACCACTCCCCTCTCTTCGCACTGGCCCATCAGGGGACGTCTAGGCAGTTTCATTTCCCTAAGCCATTTCATTTCACTCCACTGGCCGAACACCTTCGTGAGTCCTCACTGACTAAAGAATGAAGGTCTACCTTCACAGCAGCCCTCGTGCCCCTTCTCACCTTTCCACACTGCTTTCCCTCTGGGCATCCTAAACTCCCAAGAGCCTGGAGTCCTCTCTAAGCATCAGACACGTCAAGCCTGACATCCTCCCTTGGCCCCCACCCCTCCCAGGAGGCTCAGTCTTCCCCATCTCTGTAGGGCCGAACCCTGCCCCTCCTCCAATGCTGCCAGGCCCACAGGCCCGCCTTGAGAGCACCCTGATGAAGAGAGCTGAGTGTGTGTAAACCCTCTCCCCAGCTGGGCAGACTGGTTTGTCTGATTCAGCTTTGCGGGCGTGAGAGTGCCACGTCCTGGGCACAGGTATACAGTGAATACACAGCACTGAAACGGACCCCAGTTATTGCTTGGGCATCAGTTTGTCATCACAACCTTCTTGAAAGAAGACCCTTAATCACCCACGTGTTGACCCTTTGTTTCCTACAGATAGTAAGCTTCGTACATTCCGGCTAGGAGCATATAGTCATTCTCTTTCTCTACTCCATTAACGGGAGATTTGGGGTCAGACTTGAACACAAATCAATATGTCTGACCCCCACCATTGCCTCCTAAGACCCTCCTCCATCCCAGCCCTTCATGAAATGAGATCAGGGAGGCTGATATAATTAAACTTCAACACTCAGAGAAGGAAAGTCGTGAACGACCATTATCATGACAGAAATGGCTAGATCCAAATCCAGCAACCTTCCATTCATATAGAAAACCCAGTCTTGAGGATCCTTCTAACTTCAAAAATGCAAAAACCAAATGGAATGCAACAAACCCAAAAGGTCTGAATGAAAGTCCCCTACCATCACTCAAGGAGTAAGGATCACTGTTAGGCCCTGGTGGTTCATTTTGATGTCCTCCCACAGACAAGACAAAAAATGCTCACTCCTGCTCTGTTCTAGCTCATGACCCTGCTCTCCACTCACGTTTGTAGAAAAAAAATGTTTTCCTCCGAATAATAGCATGCCATTTACTTACTTTTGTTGAGGCCAGAATTCATGTTATTGCCCCAGCCTCCTCTCCTGACTGAGTCATAAGAAGGGTCTAATAAGAAACAACAAGGAAAGGTACATCAGCATGTCTAGTTTTCAGAAAGGTGCCATGAGGATTCTCTTCTAGTGATCAGGAGAAATTCGATTTAATCAGCCATGACATCTTAAGCAGGACTAACTTCCGGAAGTGTACCCTTCTCCTGGGGCGTGGATGGGAAGGAACATTAACCCTCATTGGAAATTGGAGTGAACGGAAAGAATCCTGAATTTGAAGTCAGAGTTTGGTTCAGGTTCTGTCCCTTGCCACTATTTGTTGTAGGACCTTGGATGAATCATAACTTCCCCGAGCTTCAATATTCTTGACTATGGGTGTGAAAATCTACACCATTTATCCACCTTCTGGAGTGGTAGTAATGTAGTAATGTTGTGAACTGAATGTTTGTGTGTGTGCCCCTCTCCCTGCCTCCAAATTCACACACTGATATCTCGTCCAGGATGTGATGCGATGGCGTTAGGAGGCAGAGGCTTCGAGAGGTAATTAGGTTACGAGGGTGGAGCTTCCGTGAAGGGGTCAGTGGCCTTATTAGAAGAGGCCATAGAGCTGGCCGGCCCTTCCTGCCGTGTGAGGGTAGAGTGGGAAGTCAGCAGTCTCTGTTCCAGAAGAGAGCTCTCTCCAGAGCCCCACCATGCTGGCACCCTCATCTTGGACGTCTGGCCTAGAAAGGATGTGATAAATATCTTTTATTTCTAAGCCACTCAGTGTACGGCACTTGTTACAGGGCAGCTAAGACAGGCAGAATCAGACAAGATAACATCGGTGAGGCAACTTACGAAGTTTTCTACAAATATCAATGAACATAAGTTTAGAAAGAAAATAAAAGTTGTGTAGTTGTGTAGCAAAGTCCTTTAGCTCTGAAGAGAGGGGCAAGGTCCAGATTAAAGACTCCATGGGAAGAAGGTCTCAGAAGACTAGGCTTGTGATGTTCCTGGCGGCGGACTCTGGCCCCTTGCTTTGGCACATGGCTATCTCAGCCGCAAGAGCACTTTCCGGGAGAGTGGAAGGGCTGGGCCTGACCACCACCAAGAACTGAAGAAGGCCAGAGGCGTGGCTAGAAAAGGGGCGGGAACAAGAAGCGAGGGCCCAGAGAGAGGCTTCCCATAAGGAAACGCCTGGGGACTTGCTCTCAGGTGGCTTGGAGAACCCTGCCCTGAACCTGCTGTCCCTTGGGGATCCCAACCTCTTTCCCAAAAAAGTCCACGTGCCTCCATAGCCGCGTTCGGAAATTGCACAGCTAACTAGCTGGAAACTTCCTCTTTTCCCTTCTCACCATGTGAATCCTGTTGAGACCCTGAGCAGGAATAGCGGAAGAACTGAAGGATTGAGAATTGTGACTTACAAAGTCTTTCCATGAACAACAAAGAAACCGTAAAAAACCATCTGAACAAATGGAACATGAGCCTCATCAAACAGCAGCCTGACAGCCCATCCCCCCCATCCCTTCTGAGCCTCCCCAACAAATTAGAAGGAGCCCCGAGGAGACAGATGGGCTCATCCTATTTCTTGTCCTCATTGGTTCTGCCTAAGAAGAACCAAAAGACAGGGACGGTTTTCTTGTGGAAAAATCCACATGCGGACGCACATTCCTCCCAGCTCTGGAAAAACCAGAGCAGTTTTTAAATTACCGCCTGTAGCAACTGGCATGAAAAGCAAAACAGAAAGTGAGGGGAATGGGGATGGGGAAGAAGGGCAGAGAAGGGGACAAAAGAGAGACAAAGCTCCAGGCATTTAAGTCCTCTGCTTTAGTTGGCTCCCCCCACCTCACAATTCTCCTGCAAACAGAGTCTTCCTTTTGCTTAAAAACAAGACAAACACAAACACAAATCCCATCTTGTTTAGGGGCCTGGAGTGAGGTGAGGTCTCTCATGGACATTTTCTGGGGTGTGTGCGATGCTAGTATAAGCAAAACGGAAGGCAAGATTTCTTAAGATTTCTCTTTGGGGGCAGGGGAGGAGGGCAAATGCTGGTTAGGCCTCTGGTAATTTCTGGTTGGGCTTGGAACAACACGGTTTGACTGCGTCGGTCCACTTATATGTGGGTTGTGTGTGGTACGGTACAACGGATGTCTTTTCTTTTTCCTATGATTTCCTTACTAATGTTTTCTTTTCTCTAGCTTACTTTGTTGTAAAAAAACAGCATTTAATACATCTACCATAGAAATTATGCATGCGATTACTGTTGATATTATTATTGGTAAGGCTTCTAGTCAACAGTAGACTCGTAATAGTGAAGCTGTGGACAGCCAGAAGCTAGGCACTGATATTCAACACAACAGAGTGTCGGCACCCCAACCTCCATGTCGTTCAAGGGTCAACTGTAATCGGGAGTGACTTCTGCATCGTGTTGCGTGCTTGGCCATAGACTGGATGGGGAGAAATATGAAAACGTTCCCTGGCCCTGCATTTAAATATGAGAAGACAAGCAAGATTGTGAGGGAAAAATGGGTCATGTAAGAAAAGAGCAGTGTGATATTAAGCCCTACTGGAGGTTAGGGAGGGAAAGGTGAGTGTGATCGGGGCCATCTGCCTTGAGGGGGATCCCTTTGGGGAGGAAAGCATGAGTCATGAAGACAGGCACAAAACAGAAGTATCTAGGGAAAAAATCATGGGTATCATGAGCACATGTCCGAGGAAGAGGGAAGGGAGGGGAGAGAGGGCTGGAAGTGAGGGTCAAGGATATGTTCATGGCCATGGTGATGGCAGCTAGGCAAGCACAATGACCTTGGGTATAGGCAGTGGAACCCAAGAGAGACTGAGGGCATGCAGCAACCATGAACAAGGAAGGGTGTGGTGAAGAATGGAGCTCTTGAGGGTGTGTAGGAGCACCAGGGTAAGGAAGTGATTCTCATAGGAACAGAACAGAAAGTGGGATAGAAAGTGAACCAGTTCACACCAAAAGAAAAAAGCAGATCAGTCGTTCCAAGAGCTGATGTGTGTCATCTGCAGTTCTAACTTGACAGGATTTACTGCACTGATAAAATCTCTGGCTCCAAGTTTACTTAGTGTTTTTTTGGTCTATCGTTATTCTACCGAAGGCTTCCATCCTATCCAAAAGCTATATTCTATCCACTCCGAGGACCAAATTATAGCCATGGCCCTATGGACTTATCAACGTCTCCTCTTCTTTTCTAGCAGCTCCAGGAAAAGGCCAAGCACATAAAGGTTAGAGAATGCATGGATGAATTCCCACTAACCAACAGAGGGTGGGCGACTACTAGATTCTTCTCTACCTCCAAGGGGCCCCAGCCTGGCTCGAAGTTGATGGCTTCTCAGAGAAGTGTGTGGTGGCCCCACATCTTTCCTGCCACACTTTGAGGCCTGTGGAGGGCCACCATGGAACACAAGTCCTCCACTGGCCTACCTCAAGGGAAAGCCTGGCTGAGAAGACTTTCAAAGTCCTAACCAACACCCAAGTCCTCTAGTAGGTAAAAAAGGAAGGGACAGAAACAGAGATGCCACCAGCAATCGGTCTGAACTATGTCCTCACTGCACATATGACAGAGGAATAAAGAGCAAAGGTCATGTCATCAGCTGGTGTCTGTAGCCAATGGTCCCCGAGCAACGTGTGAACTCAGAGCCACACGGACCACAAGGCCCCTTTCTTTTTTGCTTTTTCATTCCCATCTACCTACACGGAAAATACCGCCAAGGGGTACCTGGGTCCACCAAGGAAGCCCTGGGTCCATTTACTGAGGAATTTAACAAATCCATTCCATGGGCCCTGGGGCTCACAGGGACAGCTGGTACTACACATAACATTTCAGTGAAGACCAGTGTTCTGGGAGTAAGTCCTATTGCAAAGACAAAGCACGATGCTGGAGAAGACCAAGGCCAAGAACCAAGGTCTGGCCCTCAGCCTCAGAGAGCTGAAGAACCAGAGTAGCCTTGTGGATTAAATGAGAGAGCCAAGTAAACACCTGGCCCAGTGGGAGCACAGGCCCAGACTCGGTACGTGTTGGCAAGTAATATTATTATTGGCATCATTATTATGTACCTAAAAAATGATTAACCCCAGAGACGTGGGTTCGCTAGCCTTACCAAATACACGTTCACTTCCCTTCCTCTCCTCACCGACCTCCTTGCTCTGCTCTACTTATTTGTCTATTTATCACCTAACTTAATCACTAAATCATGCTTGCTGCTTGTAGTCTCTATCTCCTACCCGAATGCCAGGTCCACAAGTATAGCCATCTTTCTTCTGTTCCCTGATATAACCAAGTACCTAGAATAGTGCCCCGCATAGAACAGGTGCACAATAATTATTTGTTGAATGAATGAACAGACAGGGACAATGTTTTGTTCTTACCAAGTATATGCACTTCGACTTATTGTTCACTATTTTACTAGTTGAAGAGAATTCCAAGACCCCTACCCTGACTTCTCCAAACTGAAGTCTCCTAGGAGATTTAAAACCGAGTGGGTAATGGGGGGTATAGGACATATTCACCCTTGGTGCTCTTGAGACACAATGGACAATAATGCACATATAACAAGACACACACTAAAACCATGTCCTCGCAGGGAAGCCAAGTAGACACCAGACATTTAGAGAAAACTAAGCAGTGTGGCAGTTCCTGTCCCAGGCACACAAACAGATATATGTCTATAACCCAGATGGAAGAGCCTGGGCCCAGGAGCTAACCCAGCAGCTCACATTTCTGTGCCAACACCAGCCTCCTGAGGCCTGATGCCTGGGTACGTCAGAGCCCCTGCCCGACGCTGCCAGTCGGCACAGGGTGAGTTCTCTGATGGCCTGAGCTGGGCCCACGCAGCTGCCCGAGTGTGCACTGACCCCCCCACCCCACAACCCCCTAATATGGTGTGTGCTTCTGCTTTCTGAGAACTGTCTTCTGAAAAGATAAGCTCAAGGTAGCAGCAGAGAGGACAAGGTTCAAGAAAGTGGCCGTGAGGGACCAGTAAACCGGTTGAGGCTCCTCCCTATGGTGGCAGGTGGCCTTATCAGCAGAAAAATCACTCCGACTCTGACAAGTTGTCTTTTCACTTTCGTGAAGAATGACACTCCCTGGCTTTATAGAATATTAACACATCTCATCTGTGATTCCTTCTCAGAAAAGTCACCCAAAGGGCTCCAGCTGGAGTCCATGGCTTCGGGCAGTTGTGAGATCAATTTTTTGCCAAAGCCAAGGGAGACCAGAGCCTCATTCTGGAGAATCTGGGCCCGGCAGATAGTTCAGCCTCACACATCTAATGGCTCAAATATTATCTCCATTATGTGATACTTAACATGGCTGAATCGGACACAAAATGGCCTCTCAGACTCAGGAGCGCCTCCTGGAGTAGAGAAATATGAACATGGAAGTTTGTTTTTTGTTTTTTGGTGTTTTTTTTTTTTTTTCTGAAGAGTCCCTGCTGGAAGGGAAAAGCTTTTTCTGGACATAACCTTCTCAGAGACATCCCAGCGTCAACTTAGTTTCTGTATGAAGCTTTTAAACGGGTTCTAGAACTCTGGCCAGCTGACTCAGGAAAGAAAGCTTCTTTCTGCTCTGACGCCCACGGTTGGCCATCTGAAGGCCTCATGTCCCAGGCAACACGCAGCTCTCTACTTTGTCATGACCTCACCTGGGGGCGGAAGGCGCAAGGACACGAGCACACAAGCACGTCTCTCTTGATCCCTTATGACACAAGGCCGCACTCTCCATTACTTGATGGAAAAAAGCTGAATTACCCCTGAACCTTCGCATCGAATTTCTGGTTGCCGCTGGAGGAGTTGGCAGCATCTGATCCTGTTTATCCTTGGGAAGCCCAGCTTCTGAATGTAGACCTTTCAGCGGAAGAGTGGACGAGGCTGCTCGTGCTCAGAGTAGATGCTTCTCTCAGTCTGATCCAGCCTTCCCTTCTGGAGAGCGGGAGGACGCCAGAGAAGACCCGGAGCCCTGAACCGCCCGAGAGAAGGTGCAGACCCCTCAGAGAAAGAGACAGCCCCTCGCCACTAACAGGAAACAATCGTGGGCAAGCAGCCATGTTTGTTGGCAGTGGACGTGTGGGCCAGATGATCCTCCAAAGCCCCTTCTCCTGCTGAGGTCCTGGGCTTCCCGCAGGCCCAGTCTCCGAGGAGGAGGCCCTACTGGCCAACAACCTGACTCACGCTGCTTTCGTCTGGGCCCCCCCCCCCCCCGTGCCACCTGTGATGTTGCTCCGGGCCTGTGAAAGCCTGCGGTGCTTCCCGAACCTTCCTGGCCCCAGCCCAGACCAGCTTCTCTGCCACCGTCTCCGCCACAGTGCCCGGCAGCCACCACGCCAGATGTTTGACCTTCCGGCCCGGCCTCCCACTCCGGAGGCACTGCGCAGGCAGCTGGCACCTGAGCGGCTGCCCTTTAAGGGGGGTGCGGGACACCCCCGGGGAGGGGGTCCTCTCTCCGTGCAAGGCCCTGGGCTTTCTCCAGCGGCCACGTCACGGCGGGTAGAGTCAGGCGGCCCCAGGTTCAGACCCCAGCTCTGTCATCTACTCTGCTGAGTGACTCTGGCCAACCCTTACTCTGCTCTCCTTCTCTAAAAGAGCTGGGAAACGAATGCTTTGGGGGACCGCCCTGAGGAGTAAATCAACATTTCATGAGCTGCAACTTCCAAATCTATACCGTAGACCTGTCGTTTATTCTCTCTTCCTTGCATCTCTAAACTGTCTCTCTCGGTGAGTCGAGGTTAAAAGGTTCCTCGAGGAAGGACTTGAAGAGGGACGGAAGCCATGAAAGGGAAGAAATCGGTCCACTGCTATGCTCCTGAATCAGTGATCCCCCATCAGAATCACATGTGGCCCTCTTTCAACCCATGAAGTGGGTGGGCTGGGACCCCAGTTTGAGAGGCAGGTCCCGGAAGATGGTGAGGGGCTGCGACACGGGCCGCAGGCCGCCTCTACATAAAGTAGGCTTGGGGAGTAAGAGCCCAGCGTCCACCCGACTGCCGGCTCCCCCAGTCCCTGCCCAGCCAGCCCTGATGCTCTGGAGCTGTGTCCCCTCACCTCATGTCAACTCAGGCTATAGGGACAGCCCAGCCTCCACCTCCGTGGTATCTTATGTTCCAAAGAGCAGCAGAAGATCTTGGTTTCCACTGAGACCTCAGGAGGAGGGAAACATCTAGGGAAGGCTTTCCTCAAACTTGGAACTCACAGAAAAAAAAACATCCTGGATCAGATTTCCTTTGCTCAAGGATGTTGTCCTGGAATCCAAACAGCCCCTCAGCCCAGCCCCAGCCCCGCTGTGTGGGCTATAATACAGGTACTGTTTAAGAGATTATATGTGCAAAGGGGGAGAAAAAGACGTATGAGAAAAATGCTTGAAAAAAAAAAGGATGGTTTTTAAATACGAAAAGTTTGGAAAGGTGAGTGGCCCATGTGCCAGGCCCAGCCTTGCCGCAGGCACACGAGGCCCCCGTGGAGCCTGGACCCTTCCTCCACTTTGTGTCTCTCATGGGCTCTGTGACTGAACGACACCAAAGTCTAAATGACCTATTTATTTTGATAAGGCCTCAAAGTGGGGTTTTTGGGCCAGCCTTATGTGGAAAAGCAATTCATACTGACTAGATTAATTGGGTGTTTGCCCAAATTCCCCTCTACGTGGGACCACGTAGGCGCAACTAAAGTGCCGGCTTTTTGGTCAAATCTGCCTCGGGTTTAAAAGGATTCCAAGTAAGGAAAAGAGGCGCTAACAGTTCATGTAGGTAACAGGGTTTAAAGAGAAATGAGAGGTGGTCTTTGTGTGACCCCCTCCCAGGGAACCTAACCTGAAGAGCCGGCCCTGATATTTTCACAGTGAGGTTGTCCTCACTCGCTCCGGCCAACAGGGGGCACAATCCTGGCTCTGCTTCAGAAATCAGCTTTTGCACCCTTCCTTTCAAGGTCCGCAGGTCAAGACTCCCTGGTGGTAGTCTGATGTTTATCGCCCCGCCCTGCCGGCCTTCTTGGGTAATTCTCTGGGCATATATCCACCCTTCCTTGGTGATGATCTTTTGCAAGAGAGGGACTGGGTCGTAATCACCTTTGTTTCCCTTGCCTACCCCGAGATTCTTCCCCTCCCCAACACTAGCTTATTGGACTCAATCAATATCTCCTGCCCCACAGTACACTCATTCATTCAACCACATTTTATTGAATGTCTACTACGGGGCCAGACCCCATTCTATGCACTGGGAACACAGTGATGGCTAGACAAACGTCCCTGCTCTGTGGGACTTATATCCAAAACAAACAGTAAACTACATTGTATATGAGAAGGTGGTAAGAGCCATGGAAAAAGAGAAAACACTGAAAGCAGAGCGAGGCAGTCCTGGGACGGGGAGGGCCTCACTGAAAATATATAATTGGAGCACAGACTGGACGTGCCTACTGGTGAGAGAACAGATCTCTCCTTAGCCCCACAATTTTCTCCTGAAGAGGTCCAGCTCGCCCTACATTTATCTGAAAGCCTTCATGGGAAGTCGGTGTCCTCTTATTAGCTCTTTCCTTCGTGAGAATTACTTTAAATCGGAAGACAACAAAATTTGTGAAAAAACCTGACAGTATCTTTTTGGCGTTTTAGGGAGAGAACAGTAAGAGATGAGATGAGGCTAGCCTAGCAAAGGGTTCCCCAGTTTCTGCAGACTTAGAATCGGGCTAATTGGCTACTCTGAGGTCTTCCCCTCGCAGTGATTTAGGGTTGCCATTCAGGTCAAGACACTTAAAATCCCAGCACTAACTATGACCTGCCTGTTCAGCTGATTCAGAAACGCAGGAAATGCAAGAAAGGGCAATTCTCTGGGGTCAGTGTGGGAAGAGCGGACAGGTCAGCTCATCGTGAAGGAACATCGCACCTTTGTGGCCCAGGAGGTAAGCGTGAAATGCTTTCCTCCCCGAGTCGTGCATCCACACAAGAAAAACACAGCAGTTTTAAAGAAAAAGAACCACCAAACTCTTGGTAGGTAGAATGTGATCTCACTTATATAACAGAATCAGAGGCTTCTTTTCAGACTACAAGATACCTCAGACATTATCTAAGCCAGACATGCAAAATAGCACAGGCCTGGAGGCGCAGGGCCCGAGAGAAGGCATAGTGGCCATACAAGAATTTTAATAGAAATTGAAAGTATGACTCATCGCATAAAAACTGCCATTCTCTAAACTCCTCTAGGGTATTGGGCAGGGCTGATAATTATTTTATAGACAAGCCAAAGACTTCTTAAGCTCAAAGATTTTTCAAAATTATACCAAGAATGATTTTCATCTGTTTGGAAGAGTGGTACCCAAATCTTACCAAGCAGAAAGTTGTTTGTAGTGTTAGTAAGGGTGCCTAAAGATTTTCATTAGAAGGAATTCTGTAATTTCTCTTTAATCTATTCCAAGCAGGGAAACAGCTCATTGCAATGGGAAGAATTGGGGTTTGGGGTTCAGAACTCCTTGATTTGCTTCCCATCTCTGCTGGTTACCAGCTATGTGAATTAAAGCAAGTGATTTAATCTCCCTGAATCTCAGTTAACCTACCTGTAAAAGGTAGGTACTTGGGCAGGAGGCTGGCAGGGGGAATGATTCTTCTAAATTTAAGAGTTTGGGGAACCAAATGAGTCCTTTAAACCCCAAAGGGTTCTACTGAGGAGAAATGAGATCACACACGTGAAAATGCTTTACATACTCCAAAGTATCCTATAGAATTATCACTGCTATCTTGTTCCAGAGTTTAATTCTTTGGAGATAGGAAGTTAACCTTTCTTGTGTCAACCAAAGCTAATTTCTTTTGGTTCTTTCTTTTAGGAAAGTCAAAAGGATGGGTAAGTATTTAATTAAATTGTCAAAGACTAAATTTTTTGGGGCGCCTGGGTGGCTCAGTGGGTTAAAGCCTCTGCCTTCGGCTCAGGTCATGATCTCAGGGTCCTGGGATCGAGGTCCACATCGGGCTCTCTGCTCCATAGGGAGCCTGCTTCCTCCTCTCTCTCTGCCTGCCTCTCTGCCTGCTTGTGATCTCTCTCTCCATCAAAAAAAAAAAAAAAATCTTTAAAAAGACTAAATTTTTTTTCTCCCAGTGAATCCATCAACTATCAGTGGTGTTTACTGAATGAATATCTATAGGGCTGGAAAAGAAGGACGCAGGACCAAACTCACAATTAAAGACTACAAGGTAATCTTGTAATTAGGTCATTAGATTCATAGATAGCTTGTCAGTGTGGTAGGGGTTTGAGAGAAGATTGTAGTCTTCGGAAGTAATGGAGAAATATCTTAAAGGCCTGACTTGAATTGGGCTTTTAAAGGTATGTTAAATTTTATTAGACAAAGTAATAATCCCGCAAATTGCCACGTTTTCCTTAGAGTATGCCTGAATTTGAACTTTATCAAAGAGGCATGTTTAAACCTTTTCTTGATCCTCCCAGGCGGGAGCCCGCAGATCCTTGAGATGAGAGAGGAAAAGACCACACAAGTCCTGGATAGTGTTTCTAGCCAGAGTATTTCTTCCTCAAAGACTTGATGTTCTCCAAAAGGATAATACATGAGAAATAAGTTGTTTATTTTCTTAGATTGGGGCTTCTCTAAAAAGAGTAAGTTGTTAACATTTATAAAAAGAACTTTTTTCTATTTTACTTTATTTATATTTCTATTACATTTTATCTTAATATATATTTTATATTAATATAACAAATGATACTATCGATGCCTTGGTTTTCACTAGAAGATGCCCCAAACCCCTATACCTCTATCCAGAAAGAGAAGCTTCTTTCTCTCTCTTTCTCCAGATAGAGAGATAAATAGATTACATAGATAGTAGGGAGATAGATAGACAGAGATAGATAGATAATAGAATTTGGTTTATGAGCATGAGACTAAGCAAGCTTCTTTCAAATACCTTCCAGTAACTACTGCCCTTCCCCAAACAATCTCCCTATATAATTTCTATATCAGTATATTTTGCAAAACAAATGCATTTGGAATATTGTGTATTGAAGTGGCCGCCAGGAGGTCCTGGGGAGCACTTGCAGACCTGATTGTCTTCCCCGAATACTCTGGGACCTCACTACTCAACACAGCCAAAAGGGGTCACTTCTAGCTGCTGTTACAAACATGGCAATAGGACTGAAGTTACCTCGAGCCGGGCCAATTTCACTTTGAGTCTCAGATCTGTTATCTGGAATGGGATGAAATGTCTGAGTCAAAGCGAAATTTGGTAGAGATGCAAGGCCTAAAATAGTAATAGTCAAGAGTCTGGAGATGAATTGGAAATCCAAAACTCAAATGGCCCACTTAGTAAGTGTGAAATACTACTGAGAAACTGGAATTCCCATTGGTGGGAGCTGCACTGCCCCCGCCTGCCCCCCACGCCCCAGCACTGTCGTGAGACACCCCTCCCTGGTGGCAGGGGTGGACACGGTGTCTGGGAAGGATTGGAAGGGTGCTCTTGAGGTCAAGTGGCCTCTGAATACCTTTCCCACAGCCTTGCCCCCCCTTCCCGCCCCTAGGCTCACTGCAAGCCATTTTCCCCTATGAAAATGCAGCAAGGCTCATCCATTCATTGTCACCATCATTAATGCTGCAGGACGAGTTGGTGCCTATCTGGTTCTGGATTTCTCCAGGAACGCCTCCGAGCAGCTTCAATAAACATGAAGACATTAAGACAAAAGACATGCCCAAGGAGGGCAGGAAGGCCAAGGCCGAAGCTGGGAGAACGTGCAAGCAGCCAGGAGTAGGACTAGGGGCCTGAGTGCCTCCCTCAGGGACAGGAAAAGGCCAACACTGGAGGGGCAGAGAGGGTGCCCAGGCAGAGCAAGGAAGGCGCATTTCTTCTCCCTTGCATTTCTTCTCCCTTCCGTATTCAAATCAAGCTCAGCGGGGAAGGTGCTGTAACTGGGGAGGAGAGTTGCGAAACAATGGAAAGTGCTTATTCTAAGAACGCAAGTCTCAGCTCTCACTTCCTCAAGGGGCTCCTTCACCCAGCGTGGCCACGCAGGAATCACACAGGAATCGAGATGGTGCGGGCAGGGCCGCTGGAGCGTCCTGGCACGTGTCCTTAAAACACTCCCAGGCAACTCTGCGCCTTTCTCCTTCTTGAGCATAGTGGGTCAATGAAGCTTATAGAGGCAGTGAACTTAACTGTTGCACCGTGAGGGACATTTCACAACTAGATTTACTAGCCTTGCGCCTGTCCGCCCGCATTGTAAAAATTAAGTTTCAAAACAGAGGAGCATAGGGGAAGGGAGGGAAAGATAAAAGAAGACCAAATCAGAGCGGGAGACAAACTATTAGAGACTCCTCCTGATTATAGGAAACAAACTGAAGGTTGCTGGAGGGGAGGGGGTGGGGGACTGGGCAACAGGAGGCCACACGGTATCATGAGCACTGGGTGTGATGTGTAACTGATGAATCGCTAAAGCCCACCTCTGAAACCATTAATATACTACAGTCTAATTAACTGAATTTAAATTTAAAAGATAAATTTAAAGGGGTGCCAGGGTGGCTCAGTTGGCTAAGCGACTGCCTTTGACTCAGGTCATGATCCCAGAGTCCCGGGATCGAGCCCCGCATCGCATCGGGCTCCCTGCTCAGCGGGAAGCCTGCTTCTCCCTCTCCTACTCCCCCTGCTTGTGTTCCCTCTCTGGCTGTGTTTCTCTTTGTCAAATAAATAAATAAAATCTTTAAAAAAATAATAAAAGATACATTTTTAAAAATTAAGTTTACGGCACTCCTCATTGGTTGACAGAGTGTTGCTAATATATCATTCCCTTTTCTAAATCTCTTCTTTCTTCCCTTTTATTCTTTCACGTGTCATACAGAACACAAAAAAGTGTGTACTGTTATGTAAATGGTAAGGCAAGACAATGAGGAGGACGTGCATGAAACCACCTCATAGGCTTCTAGAAACACAAATGCTGGGCGCCTGGGTGGCTCAGAGGGTTAAGCCTCTGTCTTCGGCTCAGGTCATAATCTCAGGGTCCTGGGATCGAGGCCCGCATCGGGCTCTCTGCTCGGCGGGGAGCCTGCTTCTTCCTCTCTCTCTGCCTGCCTCTCTGCCTACTTGTGATCTCTCTCTCTCTCTGTGTCAAATAAATAAATAAAATCTTAAAAAAAAAAAAAAGAAAAGAAAAGAAAAAAAAGAAACACAAATGCTGAGTACATAGAGTCAGGTTCGTGGTCTTGGGACCTAAGCCAGAATCGATTAGTCTCCTCACATCCTCTCAGGTGCTGGAAGACGTGGGCCCTTCTGTGGGGTGACCTCTGGACTAGACCAAGCAACTGTGGAAACTTGTCCCCAGCTGGCGGCGGGGGGCTGCCGTCAGGGTACCTTCTGGCTCCTGATCAGCTTTGTGATGTGGGCTAACCTCTCCGTGTCCCAGTTTCCTCAGATGTGAAGGGAGAAAGAACAACAGCGTCAATTAAATAAGGTTGCTGCGTGGTGTAAATGGGAAGCAAACAGAAAGCTCCTGGCGTGGTCCCTCAGTAAGGAATAGAAGTTTGAAGTGAGCAAGAGGTCTATCTTCCCTTCCATACTACCCTTCCTTGGCTTAGCGCTCCTCTGCCTCTCTTTGCAAGGAACATGTGACCAGAGGACTCAGACGTGAAGGGCCTCTAAGGGCAGTTGGAGCTGATCAAAATTAGGCCAAAAGGGTGAAGGGGAGCTATCATCTCGTGACTGGAATCTGCTCATGGAAAGTTCTTTCCTCTCCTCACACAGGGGACTGAGCACGGCTTCAGAGGACTCACCCTGGGGTCAAGTGCAGGGGAAATCAATGGGTGGCAAAGTAGAAAGAAAAGGCAAGTTCCATGCCCCCTGTACAGCAGATGAAGCCAAAATATTGCTCTCGTATTGGGAGACACCACAACGTTAGCTGTACTGTAAGCTCTTAGGAAAGAATTTAAGGCACTTTGCCTATAACTTTCGTCCATCAACCCAGTGGCCTTGTCGGAGACAGTCCCCACCTCCAACATGTTCCAAGTCTTGCAAGAGAAAAGGCTAATACGACAGAATCTGTTGAATGCTGGATTGGCAAAACGGTGGGCACAAGCAAAGCACTGTGCGAGCAGGGGGATGACCATAATGAGGACAGGCCCTCTGACCCAGGCCTCAAAGGGCGGGGTGCATTTCTTCATTAAATATTCACATATAGCATGGTGGCTGTGGGGTCAGGGGAGATTTCAGAATGTAGTTTTCCAGGACTTAGACTGGGCTGGGGGTGAGACAGGGGAGAAGGAGTGTATGTCACTGGGCAAAGCTGTCACATCCCTGTACCCCGAAGGGGCCTAGGCTCTTCTGCTCTTCTGGGCCTTGTGCCTGTGGTTTCCTGCCTATCAGAACCTGGAGAGCCTCCCCCCTCCCCCCCCCCGCCGTAGGTGTAGGAGACGAGACTGAGAAGCACCCACATAGAACTTGAGACAGTCACCCTAGTCGTATGTGTCTGTCCCACGCAACCCTGGGCGGGGGGTACTGATGGTTGACATCCGTGCACATTTGAGCTGTCTCCTGCAGGGTGAAGTCTGGTGGTCTCTTTCTTTAAGATAATCAAAGAAACACAGACACCAAGGAAAATGGTCATGGGAAGATATCTTTGCTTGAATACATTAAAAAAAAAAGAATCCTCAAAGGAATAGAACGTATACAATTTGAATTATTCCCAAGAGAGAGAAACTCCTTCCAGTGCAGTCCTTAACTGCAACTCAAGGACAAAAAGAAATGTCCCAACAAAACTCCTCTGTACCTTCCTCCCACAACGCAAGGGCACAATACGGAAAGTCATTGGCCTCGTTATTCTGGAACAAATTTACACTTGTCTTAGGAAATGGGCTAAGTGTTTCCAAAGACTTAGAGAAAGCATGTCCTAGTCGCTGTGTGTAACCCACACGTGTGTGATAACAGTACCCACAGCACACCCACAGAAAAAAATAACAGTGCTTTTACTTAAGAGAAAGGAAGGATAATGGTTACTTAGAAAGTGTCCCAGACAAGCTGTCAAATTGAATTCAGAGAGCTGGAGTCTGACTCCGGGACAGGGCTGGCTAGCTAAATTCCCCTGGGATTGGGGTTTCCTGCCTGCTACAGTTTGGAGACAACCATTCTTTGTTCCCAGCTCACTCATGCTCTCTCTCTCTTTCAGTCTCCCTCTGCTGCGCGTGCGTGCGCGCACACACACACACACACACACACACACACACACACACACACAACCATGCAGCTCTCCAAAGAGGGTCAGATCGAAAGCAGACAAAACATTAACTCTGGAATTTCAAAGAAAAACAGTTTAAAAAAAAATAAAATGGAGAGAGCGAGCTACTGTCTATTCTAGAATCATAAATCTTGCCTTTGGACTACAAAAACGGCACTCTCTCTCTCTCTCTCTCTCACACACACACACACACACACACTCAGCAATCACCTCTGCTTCGCTAAAAATGGATTAGGGGTATTTCATCATAAAGGAAAAACATAGAATGACAAAGTTCTTAACGGGCCCTCCTCCTGTGAGGCCTTAATACCCTCAAATTTTAAGTGTATGTTAGTTGACACAGACAGAGTCTGAGGAATCGTATAACCTGCTACATAAGAGAGGTTATTTACTCCC
The DNA here is from genome assembly GCA_004023965.1 of Spilogale gracilis. Classification (NCBI taxonomy): domain Eukaryota; kingdom Metazoa; phylum Chordata; class Mammalia; order Carnivora; family Mephitidae; genus Spilogale; species Spilogale gracilis. Next base: position 247,376 of record PITA01000195.1, on the reverse strand, counting down.
TAAAAATAACTGGAGATTACCTCACAATATTACAGGCCTTTTCCTACGGGTACACATGTTCCAGACCAATCCCCGCGCGCTACCCTACCGGGGGCGTGCCCACGCCCAAGCACCACGCCCCCTCCCCTCCCGCAGACACACCCCCCACTCAGGATGCTGCCCAAAGCCCACCGTCCCCCCAACGCTGAACTCGAACACATTTCAACCTCATTCACTACGCGATACACACCGCACATGGCTCTAGGAATAAAAACTCCGAACCCCTCTCTGCTTTTTTCCTGTCGAAACTGTTTCTCAAGGCAGCTTTTAAATTATGGAAAACTTCGAAGGTATAGAAAAGCAGAGCGAATAGTCTCTGGAACCCCCGAGGGTCCTCTATGCCGTTTTAACACTGATGGACTCATGGCCAATCTCATTTCAGTTCTACGCCTCCCTACTACCCCTCCTCCCCAGGCCCCATTATTTTGAAGCAAAATCCTGGCTCTGGGTTCCTTCGAGGACCTTCCTGTCCCACAGTTAGACACCCCACTGGCCTCTGTCTTTCAGTCTCACGTAAGCCACCACGAGGCCACTCAGGGCTCCCCACTCCCCACACCCCTGTCAAACCCTGAGGTCCTGGTGCTTCCCCAAGGCATGCTCATATACCCCCAGAGGAGCTCACCTGGGCCCCAAGCCCAGATCCCAGCCTGAATCCATCTGGCCCCCTGCACTGTAGTCCCTGCACATAACGTGACAGAGCCAGATGCACTGGCTGCTTTCTCTGGGGTCCACCATCTTCCTCTCACACCTATATCCACTCCCAAGACTGCCATGCTGTGTAACTCCAGAGGCCTCCCATCTTTTCCTCCAACCTCTAAAATTCAACCATAAAGGACAACCCAGAAAGGAGGCAAATGCAGGGGGAATGGGAAGATTCGAAGCTCTATCACCCACACTCTGACATAGAGTATTTAATGACTTACGGCCCTTATCCATAGTTATCTTGGATTCTTAGCCCCTTGACAGTAGGTGCTGCTTAGACACCATATTTCTGGGGCTCAGCCTTGTGCCCCAAACACCGTAGGTTCTTAGTAAATGAAGACATGATTGAATAGGGTGGAAGGAGGACATGGTTCACAGAACTCTGGTCCCTTCCCCACTAAGGTCCTGAGTGACTTCAAGCTGTGCCACTTGCCACTCCCTCCCTGTGTGGTCTTGGCCACAGCCTTCACTGGCCTCACATCTCTTCTGTCCCATGAACGGTTTGACAGGGAGGGAGGCGCAGTGTTAGCATTGAACGATTTTTCATCTCTCCATTATTCTCAGAGAACATCTTGGACGTAACACGTATTTTTCCGATTGATTATATGCAATTTCATTTTATTCCTGAAGAGTTCCATGTGCATCTCCTTAATAAGATTTTAAGCAACTTGTCAGTCTCTTTGATGGTATTACCATGCCATACGATATAGTAATGCATCCTTGTCAACCTCTGACCCAGTGTCAGCAAACGGTCAACACTCACAATTATTCTAATTCTTTTGCAATAATAATACTAATCATTGTAATTCATGGAGCTAAAATATGGAGCATTTATTGGTATGTTGGATAACATTCTAAGTGCTGGGTGAGTCAGCCCTGAAGGGGAACTAAAATTGTCCTCATTTTATACACGGGGAAACAAAGGCAGCAAAAGTAAGTGACTTGTCCAGGGTCATTCAGTCTGAGTTCAGAGCTTGAGTTTCTAATCATGATGTTATAATGTCGAAATAAGAGAGGAATACCTGCCTTGGGTAAATTCAGGGCACTAATTGAATAATTTAATTCATTTAAATTTAAAATATCATTAGATGCTTGAGTTAAATATGTTGAGAGAATGATGTGAGAAATAGCATAGGTGGGAGGAAAGAACCCAGAGACTTAGGTGTGAGCCCCGCTCTACCCCAGGACCCGGGGGGACTTCCCATGAACCCTGTAATCTCCCCGGGCCTTGTTTTCATTAACTACAGAATGGGAATAATGGTACCAGCCTTGCTGTCTCACAGTGATGGTGTGAGGCACAAATGAGATAATGGATGTGCAAATGCTTAGCAAACAATAAAGGGCTGCGATAAAGGGGCCGTTGCTATGGGCATGTGCGGGACCCCTGCCATCTGGAAATCTCCTTGAGAAGCTGGGCTCGTTAGCATGGTCTTCAGTGCCAGTTAGAAGTTTCTCAACAAAGGCCATGGAAAGGTAGTTGCTCCCCACCCCTCCATAGAGAGCAAGCAGACAGGCTTTTTCTCCATTAGCCGCCGGCACCCAGCAGCAGGTTCAGAAAGCCTTCCCTGGCTGGCGCAAGCAGCTCAATGCGACACACGGGCCCCTGGCAGGTTTATGAGTTCTAGGAGTTAATAAACAAGGAGTTCAATATCCTCTGACTTTTGGAGAGTCTGAGATATTTAAACAGATCCAGCATGAGGAGCTAAGGAAATGAGGGTTTAAGCAGGCAAAGCAGCTCCCAAGCAGAGATCAGTTGATTATTGCATGCTGATTGTCCAGCAGACAGCACTGGGGGGCCCTAGAGTTTGACCTGAAAACAAGGTGGAGCTCCCTGCACCCCCAAACACACTCCAGCCTCAGCGAGGAGGGCTGAGTCAGTGGTCCCGTCTCCAGGACTCATATGTTCTTGGAAAGATCACTAACCTACACACTCCCAGTGTCCTCATTAGAAAATCGAGGATACCAGGCCGCCTGGGTGGTGCAGTTGGTTGGGCGTGTGACTTTTGATTTTGGTTCAGGTCATGATCAAAGGGTCATGGGACTGAGCCCGACATTGGGCTCTGGGCAGGGCTTGGAGTCCGGTTGAGATTCTCTCTCTCCCTCTACCCCTGCCAAAATAAAATCAAGGTAAAATACTATGTCTACTATTTAGATACATATAATGAGAGTTTGTAAGAGAGGAATTTCTGAGACGTGAAGAGAGGTGCTAACCCAAACTTGTCAAAAATCAGCGATAATTATAACATCATCAGTGACGATGAAAAGAACAAGTCATGATCATGGGGTCCCTCCACTCAACCACATCTTCCTTAGTGAACAGACAAGTCCTGCTCTTCCTCCACTAGGGGTCAGGAGAGGTCAAGATCAGTCACCCAGCCTATCTCTAAGAAAACTTGGAGGTGCTCTGAGTTGGGTCTCCTCCTTCTTCCAATTTGTGCCTGCAGCATAGCACAGGGCTTCTCAATTTTAGCTGCGGGTTAGGAGAATAACCTGGAGAGCTTCAAAAAATTCCCAATGTCTACGTGTCACTCCTAGCTATTCTGAACTAATTAGTCCTGTCTGGGGCCTGGGCATCAGTGTTTAAAAATTTTTTTAAAGATTTTATTCATTTATTTGACAGAGAGAGAGAGAGCACAAGCAAGGGGAGAGGGAGAAACAGACTCCCTGCTGAGGAGAGAGCCAGACGCGGGGCTCCGTCCCAGGACCCTGAGATCATAACCTAAGCCTACGGCAGATGCTTAACCGACTGAGTCACCCAGGCTCTCCTTACATTTTTTTTAAATTTAAATGTCTCATATTTTTATTGTCATTCATAATAGAATTGACCATTTTGACTATGCATTTCAGCGGTATTATTGGGTAACCCCCACCATGGGGACTTTTTCATCTTTCGCGCCGCATCCATTCAATGGCAGCGGCTCATCCGTCCCTCCTCCCAGCCCCAGTAACCACCCTTCTACGCTCTGTCTCCATGGATCTCCCTACTCATGGGAGCAGGGCCATACGGTATTTGTTCTAGGGCACGAGTATTTTTTAAAAGTCTCCAAGTGATTCTCTGTGTAGTTTGGACCAGAAGGCAGTACCAAGCAGGGGCTGCCTATGAATTCATCTTTGAGAACAAAGAACAGTACCAGGCCTGGTGGAGCGGAGAGTGAGGAAAAATGTGGGGGCGGGGCAAACCAATGGGAAACATTTCAAATCTCTGCGGAAACAGAACTTAGGCCAGATATGGTCTGTGTGGCCCTGCGATGAGCAGGGATGAGCTGTATGTGTCAGGGAGACCAGCGGGAGCCAGGAAATCTTGAACCTTACACCCTGGGTTTGAGTCTTTACTATGCTGTTGTCTAGCTGTATGCTCTTCAGTGAACTGCTGAATATCACTGAATCTCACTTTATCTGCAAAATGGAGAGGCTCTTAGCTACCTCTCAGGGACTCTGCCGGGTCAGAAGCAGAAGCAGAGCCTGTAAAAGGGTCTCGGGTATTGCAAAATCCTACCTAGACAGTGGCTGCTGCTGTCAATGGGTAACAATGGCTTCCACCCTACTTTATGTTTTTTAAAGCGCATTATCCTTGATAAATAAAGGTCAAGAGAGCGCCACTGTTTCAACTGGGGCCCACCTGTGACTGTAGAGTATTTGATTTAAAAGGGGCTTAAAGACTGTTACAAATTAATTTCTAAAATCAAGCCTTACTTCCTGGGCACAAATAAGCCTTTGAGAGTGCAAGAGACAAGCTGGAGGGGTGATTATGACATTTTAAAGCAAAAAGGCGTTCTAATTTGATAAGTGAATTGAGGAAGCACTAAAAGACATCCTCTCCCCTACTTCTTGCTTTTGTGCTTGATGTCAGCACCTTCTTTTCTTTGGGCTTGACGCCAGCACCTGCCCTTTGTGAAGCACGAGAGACACACACACACACACACACACACACCCCTCCGGCCGCTCCTGGGATTTGTCTGGGGCTATACGTGTGTCTTATTCAAACAAGAGGGAGCCAAGGTTAAACTGGGTCTTCTCTTTGTTTTTCCATTTCATATTTTAAGTAATAAAGATAGCTATTAGAGAAAAAGGGTGCCCAAGCGAGAGAGAGAGAGAGAGAGAGAGAGAGAGAGAGAGAGGGATATAGGGGCAGGGTGAAAAGGAAGCAGAGAGAAGCCTGATTGGCTTTGTCTTGCTAATGCACTTTGTTTTGTGGATGAGGGCCTTTCAGACAGATTCAGACCACCTCCTGCAGGGGGAGGGAAGGGGGAGGCAACCCAGAAGCAAGACGGCTCAAGTGCAGGGACTTAATGGTCTCCAGAGGCCGGGACGATGCTGGGAGATAAATGCCCGGCACCACCTGAATGAGGTCCCGGCAGAGTGCGTTTGCCTGGAGACTACAGTTCATTTATTTCAAAAGAGTGCGGTTGCCCAGCAAGAGCGAGCTACTCCTGCAAATCAGCCTGAATAAGCCAGGTGGCCTTACAAGGGCGAGGCTGCCTGTACACAGAAGAGCCAAGGGAAGGAAAGGCGGCCGCGGGGAAGGTAGAAGCCAGAGGCTGGAAACTGAAGCCCCTGGAGGAGCAATGAGTTGCTTATCATGCAGTTCAATTCAGACTTGCTTCTAAATGAAAATCTGTATTTTAAGCCCAATACCAGATATGCTCTCGTTGGCTCTGTCCCAAAGTCTCACTGGCTGCCAGCAGGCTTTATAGCCTGTAGAACTAAAGGAACTTTGAGGGATCCCCCTTCTCCTTTCCTCCCCTTCCCTTCCTCCAGTGCTTCCTTTTCTCTTGCTCCCTGCCTTCTAAGAAACGTAGGACTGTCTGCAAATGACATTAACTCTGTAAGTACACCAGATCCAAACAGAGGGGTCCTGAATGAAGACAGAGCTCTCGCCTGTGGCTCTAGGACCTCTCTTTAGGAGCCAAGAACTCAAGTCAGGGCTTGAGGACTCCTGATTTAGTTCAGTCCTTTTATTCGACAGGGAACAAAGATCCAGGGGCATGAAGCGATTTCCCCAAAGGAACCCAAAAGTGCCCTGACCTCCAGTCTAGTGTCTGTCACTATAATACTCTTTCTCCATGACAGACGCCTGCAACACGACATTAAACAGGTCAGTAAATAAAATGTGGCTTGGACTGTGGAACGAGTCAATATAACTTTAGTTTTCACGGCAAAATCCAAAAAATCTGATTTGGAAAGGAAAACAGTAGCATAAATAGGAGTGACCCTGGGTGGGGCAGGGGGCAGGGGAGAGGAAGCAAATGAAACCACAAAAGTTTAAAAGCAGATTCTCCATGACTTATATTCCTTCTCCCACATTCTCTGTCTCCAGCAGACACAAAGTCATATGTGATCAAAGGTGTGGCCATAACCCACGAGGATTCTTAATCAAATGGTCTCTAGGCTTCTTCCCTTGGGGGAACTTTAAATTTCTCCGAAAGATTACACTGTGCTCTACCCCAGGGCTCCTGTACAGAGAACTTTTAGCCTCATTCATTTTCTATTAGAGCAGATGGACATTAGAGAAAAAGTAGTAAAGTAGGGAGCCAAAGAAGAACACACACACACACACACACACACACACACACACACACACCTGCCAC